>JAPCYS010000667.1:0-49392 GCA_028641055.1 Alopecurus myosuroides | reverse complement strand
TAAGCTACCAACTACGAGAAGATCACCGAGAACACACTATCACCCAAGATGTGGATTGGAATTCGGAATTCTCACGCTCATTCCTCCCCACCTCCCTCTTACACAGTCAAGTTACGGGCAACAATGTTTGAATACATAACGGGGCATGATCCACCCAGAAAGAGTCAGAGGATTCACAACTCACACCTAACTTAGCCAGTTCATGAGCCGTAGAATTGCAAGCACGTCTAGCAAAGGAAAACTGAAAAAGATCAAAGTTCACTAAGCATAAGATTATGGCTTCCTTCCTTAAAACACCAATGGCAGATCTATCAAAGTCGGTACTCTTCAGAGCATGGACTAAGTTTGAGGCATAAGACTCAATAATAATCCTAGTGCCAATCCTGATAGCCCTAGTGATGGCGGCAACACAAGCGACCACCTCAGAGTGCAGAGGATCCGTCAAGTGCACCGACTTTCTCGACCCAGCAGCAACGAAATCGCCTGCCTGTTCCCGAATGATGTAGTCCCAACCTCGAGAACCCGAGGAATGGTCGAAGACTCCATCGAAAGTTACCTTCACCTGATTGTCAGGTGGCTTTGCCCATTTAAGTTGGTCAGGTGGCTTCGAATGAATGGAGGGAGCCTTCAGATTTATAAAATCGACCATGTGCCTCTCCACTCTATGACCGACGTCGTGGAAGCTAGGCATGTCATCACTAGGGTTGTCCTTGTTTCTAACACTCCACCATTCCCACATGAGGGTCAAAGCTTTGAGTTGTACGTTAACCAGACGGGCATAACGATGTTCATTACTTAGCCAAGTCTTGTCTAAGTGCTCCCACATGACATGAGAATCCACTATTCATTACTTAGAGCATACCCAACGCCCCCCCACCCTCCCCCCCAAAGGGACCAAAATCGGTCCTCTTTTGGTCTGTTTAGGTGGTTCGCGAACGAAGGCTGGGTCGGACCCCCGACTTGGGACCAAACCATCCCAACGCCCTGCCCAAATATGAATTTTGTTTGTTTGTATTTAATCTTTTCAGCAGAACTGGATAAATGTCATGTAAATGGTTTTACAACGCAAATTTAAAGTTTGTTCATGCAAATAAAAGGTTTCGGCGGTACAATAAAAAGATACACACGTTTGTGGAAAATTATAGGAAAACGAGCTACTGTTTTCTAATGAAATTCCACGTATACTCGACCAGATCTTCGTGAAGAGCGTTGTGGGTGGCTTGATCCCGGATCTCATGCTGCACGTGCATATACTGTTCAAACGTTGCCAATCCAGGTATTGGAGCAACCAATTCACCCTGAAATTCTTACCCCTGGTCATAGAGCATGCCATCACGCTCATCCTCGATGATCATGTTGTGCATGATCACATAGGTAGTCATCACCTCCCACAACGTACTTTTGTCCCATGTTCTAGCAGGGTGTCGAACAATCGCCCAACGAGATTGGAGCACACTAAATGTTCTCTCCACATTTTTCATAGCAAACTCTTGTTGTCGAGAAAATCTTTGCCTCATCTCACCTTCAGGGTTTCGAATTGTCTTCACAAATGTACACCAATTAGGATAAACCCCATCAGCAAGATAGTACCCCTTGGTGTATTGGTGCCATTCACCTCATAGCTGATTACTGGAGCATTACCCTCGGCAAGCCTATCAAATACAGGGGAACGCTGAAGAACTTTGATGTCATTGTGAGTGTCAGCCATGTCGAAGAAAGAATGCCATATCCATAGATCTTGAGATGCCACGGTTTTAAGTATGACTTGCATTTTCCCTCCTTTCCCCTGTACTGCCCCTGCCAAACAAAGGGACAGTTCTCCCACTCCCAGTGTATGCAATCTATGCCACCAAGCATCCCGAACCAACCTCTTGCCTCGTTAATCGACAACAATTTTTTAGTGTCTTCAAGATTTGGCTCTCTCAAGTAATCTGGGCCAGACACCTGTACCACTTCTTTGCAGAACTTGAGCATCGAAGTTATGCAAGTGCTTACACTCATGCGCAAGTACTTGTCAACTAGATCACCTGCAACTCTATATGCTCCAGTGCATTTCTGAAAAGAAGAGAACCCAAGTTTTCCTGCAGCATCAAACTTGGACTCAAAGTAATCTTCATACTCCATGACTCCTTCGAGAATCCGAAAGAATAAAGGTATCGACATACGGGATCTCGATGACGAAAAATACATTTGCAGGATATGTTGGCTTCACCGGATGGAAAAAATCTTTCCATAGTTACCCGTTGCCCCTTCTCTGTTCCAGTCTAGAGCCCCTTTGTGGCCATGCACCGAGCCTACGTGATTCTCAAATGATACTTCATTGAAGTTGTGGGTCATGGCGGCATCGGTCATGAGAACGTCGATATCATTGTCGGACAAATCATCCGAAGTGCCGATGAAATAATTATAGAAGAAGTGGTCTGAAACATCCATCTACAACAAAAGTTGGACCAAATTATTGCTAAAACCAAGAAGTTTTATTCGTTACGAACTATGGCGGGTACCTTTGGCAATACGCCGAACAGGTGCCGGGCTACAAGCTACGGCGACGGTGTCGATGGAACGGGGACCCCCTTTCACCTCTCCTAGCTCTATGCGGCCGCTCATGCGAGCCCTGCTGACCCGTGCCGCTGGAAATGCAGAGGGCGAATGGCTCCCAAAAAGCAGACAAGGAGGTGGACGCCGGCGACAGCACCAGGACTGAGCGCTCACGGGGATGGCAGCCACGCGTCAACAACGTTGAGGAGCAGCAGCGGGGCGGGATGGCGGCAGGGTTTTCGGTGTGCAAAGACGGAGCCGGTCAAACTACAGCCAGGGAGGCACCTTCATCGCCTCCGGTCGGCCTGGATGGGGGAGGATTTCTGTCTGACGGGCGGGCCATGATGGACACTTGTGTGTCCGTGGATCACCCTAAACATGGACCAAACTTGGTCAACGTTTAGTGGAAAATCGGCCTATCCTCCCCTCGATCCATTTGGGAGCCGTTGAAATGGGTCTTTTTATACCCAAATTGGTACGCGGGGACCGAAACGGATCATTTGGAGGACCGTTGGGACAATTCTCAAGGAAGGTCCGGTCCTCACTCAAATATCACTATGTTCATGTGTTTTTTTTACGATAACACAACAAATTTATTGATTAGCGAATATCAATACACAAAAGCTCCCGAATTTAATCCGGAGCACAGTCTAAAATGAAATCTGAACTGGATAAATTACATATTCTAGCCAAAATTGCGCGTTGCACCATTGAGAGATGGATGGACATGACGATAAGCCAGCGATGAAAACCCCTTTGCTTGGTTCTTAGCATCCGTCGGAACGGTACCAATAGGCGACCTATCAGGGATCGTAGCATTCATGCGTTGGATCACCGAAAGGCAATCACATGCAAACATGATCTTATCAAAGATTATATCTCGCGCCATCGTCACCGCTCGCCGTAGAGCCAGTGCCTTAGCTAGCTCAGGTGACGTGAAACCCCTCATGGGCTCGCTAGCTGACAGAAGGCAGTCGCGGCCTGATTACGAATGACAACCCCGACTGACATGCCCCTGATGTTGTCAAACAAAGCAGCATCGACGTTGACGAGGGAAAATCCCCGCGGCGGCGGAGACCATCTTCTTGGGGCCTTGGTCTCACGGCCGAGGTCCGGTTTCTCCTTGAAACAATGTTGCACTATCAAATCGATATAGGCCAGGCATCGAGCCGCAATCCGTCTTGGCCCCTACGGTTTGGTTGTTACAAACATCATTTATGGACTCCTAGATATTCCAGAAGGTGACAATGAGCACCGTCACCTCCAAGCATTTGGCTGACGTGAAATCACGTCTATGCAGCTGAACCCCAAAGGGTTCCTTGATTAGTCGCCATACTTCTCGGGCATGTTGGCGTAGGAGCAGCGAATGCTCAATAGTATCCTCGCGCATGCAGAAGACACACAGATCGCTCATGGGTATATGACGATGAACCATCAGTTCGCCGCTCGGACGACAATCGTGCGCAAACCTCCACAGGTGTATCTTCATCTTGTTCGGTGCCTTGACCTTCCAAATTGCTTTCCAATGCTTCTCCTCCTCAGAGTGCCGAGACGACAAGCCCCTACCTTGGCTGATGCAGGAGACGAAGAAGCTGGAAGAATGGGCCAGGTAGTAGGCAGACCGTACCGAGTACGTCCCACGCTTCTCATGTGGCCAATATACAAAATCCCCTAGACCATGTCTGCTAACAGGAATTTGCAGAATCAAGGCTGCAGTTTCTTGGTCAAACAATGTGTTCACCATCTCTGCAATCCAATCTCCAGTCTGATCATCCAGCAAACAGCTCACTGTTGCAATATCAGGGATTGGTTTGAATGGTTTCAGCATGAAAGATGGTCTATCCGGGATCCAGTGATCCAAGGTGATTTTCACGGAGGTACCATCCCCAATACCCCACACTATGCCCCGAAGGAGGAGATCTCTACCATGTAAAATACTTCGCCAAGTGTAATATGAAGACCTCGGTTTCGGAGCATGCCAAAAATCTGAATGGGGGGAATATCGCCCTTTCAGTACGCGGGCACAAAGAGAGGACAGTTCAGTGAGAGTCGCCATCCCTGTCGTCCCAACATAACTTGGTTGAGGAGAGACAAGTCTCCAAAGCCCATACCACTGAGAGCCTTAGGAGAAGAAAGCCACTCCCAAGACTTCTAGTGCATCTTCCTTTTTCCATCCTCGATTCCCCACCAGTGGTTGGAAATAAGTGATCTCATTTTCTCATAGTTTGCCACGAGAAGTTGGAAGCAACTCATCACATATGTGGGGATATCCTGGACCACTGCCTTTAGGAAAGTTTCCTTGCCTGCCCTAGAAATTGGTTTATCCGTTACAATGTTGACACGTTTCCAGATCATGTCATGAAGAAAATTGAAGGTAGCCGTAGAGGAACGTCCCACTGAGGTAGGCATTCCCAGGTAGAAATCATTTAGAATTTCGCTTTGTACATCCATGCTATCCTTTACTCTTTCCTTCACTAGCTCATCACAATGACTGCCAAAGAACACTGAGGATTTGTCAAGATTCACCTTCTGACCAACACCCTTGCAATATATTCTTAGCATATCTTGCAGTGTCTCAACACTCCTACCATCGCTCCGAGCAAAGAAAATGTTGTCATATGCAAACAGTAAATGGGATATAGGGGGGCCGATTTTTCCGTTTCTGATACCATGGAGCTCACCACGGTCATCCTTTGTTGCAATAAACATGACAATCATCAGTGCACAGAAGAAAATAAGTGGGGGCTTATTGGGTCCCCTTGCCTAATGCCTCTAGATGGAATCACCGGGTCTGTTAGTTCGCCATTAACATGTACCGCATAGCGAACACAAGTCACACACCTCCTGACCGATTGGATCCATTCTAGGAAAAAACCAAGTTACGAAGAAATCCATGCAGGTAATCCCATTTAACTCTATCACATGCCTTCATCATATCAATCTTCAAAGCAAAAAAAGGCCTTTTGTTGTTTTGGTTCTTAATAGAGTGTAAGAATTCAAAGGCTATAAGAGCATTGTCAGTGATGAGCCTGCCCAGAACAAAAGCACTCTACTGCTCATAAATAATTGAGGGAAGGATCCCTTTCAATATGTTAGCCCAAACCTTGGAGGCAATCTTGTAGATCACATTGCATAAGCTTATAGGACGGAATTTCTTAAGCTCTTTCGGTTTAGTTACCTTTTGAAAGAGCATTTTTGGAATCCCTAAGTTTTGTGTGTTTGTTAATAACATAAATGAATTATAACCATGTGCTGAATGTTTAAAGGTGCAAATATTACCAACACAAAGTGGTGTTGAAGATATGGTGAAGGAGAAAAAGATCGAGGGTTGTTTTCATGATCAAAGTAGAGGTTTCTGTTGCCATCCAGAATGATCCCGGATTCATCTGGATTCATTCCGCATTGGCCGCAAAAATCTCTGTTAGGATCTGAATTCATTCCGGGTGATTCCGGAATCCGGATTCATTCCGACTTTGCCATGAAAACGTCTGTTACAATACGGAACCATTCCTAGCTATTCCGGGTTCATTCTAACATGAACTTAAAATCCTTTGTTAGGATCCGGAATGCCTTGGATTATTCTGGATGGCCGGATTCATTATGGATTGCACGTCGACTGCAGGAAAATGTCTAGTTTCTTGGTGGACCTATAAACAGAAGACCCCTTCTTTTCCAAAGGTGTAGCTCGTCCAGAATTGAATGCTCCATTATTGATATCACCCACCAAGTTAGGTCTCCCATTTCCTCCGCCCAAACTTGTTGAAACTTGGAGGATTGAAGGAGAAGCCCCGGATCTACATCTTCACCAACTTGTTCTTCATTTCCCCCCTTCATTCACTTGAGGGGAACTAGTCTAGGGTTTCCATTGTTTGGAGAACCTAGACCTCTTGATACTCTTGGTGATTCTTGGTGTTGGGAGCCCCCAATTTGGTTGTGGGTGTGTGCCCCAAGCTTGTTGTAAAGGATTCGATTCTCGCCTCAAAGGGGATCAATAGTGGAATGTGGACTAGGCCTTTGTGGAGTTGTTTTATCAGGGAATAGGGTGAGACCTTTGTAGCGTTGAGTAGGCCTTCGTGGTGAAACTCACACCCCTCTAGCGAGACGTACTCCCTTAATAAGGAAGAACTCGGGAATACATCGTGTCTCCGCGTGCTTCTGATATCGGTTACCTCGTTCCCCCCTCCTTTGCTTGTGCTTGTATTGTGTTTATAATTGTTCTTGTCATATAAGTAAATTCACCTTAGTTCCATT
This sequence comes from Alopecurus myosuroides, assembly GCA_028641055.1. Classification (NCBI taxonomy): domain Eukaryota; kingdom Viridiplantae; phylum Streptophyta; class Magnoliopsida; order Poales; family Poaceae; genus Alopecurus; species Alopecurus myosuroides. The sequence continues at coordinate 42,603 of JAPCYS010000667.1, read as the reverse complement.
ATATAGAGAATTTACCTTTGTGTCAAGCCTTAAATTGAAGAAATATTAAAATTGGTCGTAGCACCTATTCACCATCCCCCTCTAGGTGCCCATATTATTTGTTCAATTGGTATCAGAGCCTCAACTCTTATTTTGGGCTTAACCGCCTAAGAGTTTTAGTATGGATGATAATGTGGTAGTCACCGATCCCGCGGCACATGTCACTATGGATGATCTCAATGATTTGGAAAAATCCTTGACCTCATCCATGGATGGTAAAATCAATGTGTTGCAAACTCTCATGTTGCAATTCATGAAAGCCAAGGAAACGGAGACTTCCACATCATCTCCTCCGGAAGAAATTCCGGGGGGTGCTAAAGATAGGGTTAATGGTGAAAAACCTAAAATTGATCCCTTTAAGAACTCCACCGATAAGGGTACGGAACGGAAATGATATTACCACTCCGTCGAAGGACACTACTCTCCCGATCCTCCCGTCCCACATGCTCATATAATTCCTATAGGAGAAACTCCTAAACTTGATGCACATTCTTTTGGTGATTGGCAATATTACATGGAAAATCACTTAAACTATTCTTGTATTGAGCTTTGGAGGTTCACTCGAGATAGAGACGAGCCTCATGACCCCAAGAACTTGACTAGAAGAGAAGCCGTAGATTCTCAACTCAACTACACTGCCTTGTCCATCATTCAACAAGTCGTGGGTCCAAATCACATGCATCATCTTCAACAATATTCCACCGCCAAAAAAACATGGGATGCTCTTGTCGGCATGTTTGTGGGAAGTGATAGCATGAAGAGGAATAGGTATGATACCTTGAGAAATGAAGGTGAAGGATTCTATATGCGTGATGGTGATAACCATGAAGACATGTATCAGAGGCTCTAGATTCTTGTCACTGTATACAATAATGTTGGTGCCAAGTATATTGATGATGCTTGGATCAAGAGGAAGTATGTGAGTGCTCTCATGCCTTTTGAGCCCGCGAACTTATAGAGTCTTCAAGTAAGACATGACTATGCTTCTTTGACCTCAACACAAGTGATGCAAGAAATTATCTCCTTCCAAGTGTAAACAAAGAATGCTCTTGACAATCGTGCTAGAGCCATGGGAATGCACAAAGGAGCATACGTTGCTTTGAAGGCCAATGTGGTGTCAGGGAAGGTTGATCATCAAGATGCATGCATTGAGGACTTGGCCCCTTTGAAGGATCAATAATATGACCCCGTGCTCAAGGATGTCATTTCTCTTGTCGTGCAAAAGTTTTGGAAGAACCCTCCCAAGGCCAAGGCATATGTTGAGGAAGAAATTCCGGGGGGTGCTAAAGATAGGGTTGATGGTGAAAAACCTAAAATTGATCCCTTTAAGAACTCCACCGATAAGGGTACGGAACGGAAATGATATTACCACTCCGTCGAAGGACACTACTCTCCCGATCCTCCCGTCCCACATGCTCATATAATTCCTATAGGAGAAACTCCTAAACTTGATGCACATTCTTTTGGTGATTGGCAATATTACATGGAAAATCACTTAAACTATTCTTGTATTGAGCTTTGGAGGTTCACTCGAGATAGAGACGAGCCTCGTGACCCCAAGAACTTGACTAGAAGAGAAGCCGTAGATTCTCAACTCAACTACACTGCCTTGTCCATCATTCAACAAGTCGTGGGTCCAAATCACATGCATCATCTTCAACAATATTCCACCGCCAAAAAAACATGGGATGCTCTTGTCGGCACGTTTGTGGGAAGTGATAGCATGAAGAGGAATAGGTATGATACCTTGAGAAATGAAGGTGAAGGATTCTATATGCGTGATGGTGATAACCATGAAGACATGTATCGGAGGCTCTAGATTCTTGTCACTGTATTCAATAATGTTGGTGCCAAGTATATTGATGATGCTTGGATCAAGAGGAAGTATGTGAGTGCTCTCATGCCTTTTGAGCCCGCGAACTTAAAGAGTCTTCAAGTAAGACATGACTATGCTTCTTTGACCTCAACACAAGTGATGCAAGAAATTATCTCCTTCCAAGTGTAAACAAAGAATGCTCTTGACAATCGTGCTAGAGCCATGGGAATGCACAAAGGAGCATACATTGCTTTGAAGGCCAATGTGGTGTCAGGGAAGGTTGATCATCAAGATGCATGCATTGAGGACTTGGCCCCTTTGAAGGATCAATAATATGACCCCGTGCTCAAGGATGTCATTTCTCTTGTCGTGCAAAAGTTTTGGAAGAACCCTCCCAAGGCCAAGGCATATGTTGAGGAGAAGAGCAAGTATAGCTATGGCAAGGAAGGGACTCAAAAGTGAGGTCTTGCTTCAATTGTCAAGACAAGCACCATTTCATTATGGGGTGCCCTTATGAGAATAGAGAACATCATGGTGGAAATATTATTCGCAAGGACAAATACAAGGTTTCTTACAAGAAACCTCACTTAAAAAAGAAACCCTTCAACAAGAAGCCTCCCACCAAGTTTGTTCTAGTGACTCAAGAGGAGTATCATTCCGGAAGTGATGAAGAAGACGAATCCACAAGTGAAGTGGACGCTCTTGCTATTGCTTCAACTCCACCATCCTCATCACTCTTTCAATCTCCCAATGACAATCTTCCTCAACCCTCCGCCAAGTGCTGCATGGCTCATGCCTCGGAGGTATCACCTTCTCCCAACTCTAAGACTCCAAATGAATTGGGTAACAATGCTAGTCTTGGAGTAGAAGATGAAATTGCCTCTTTGTAACATTTTATGTCTAACGTGCAAGGAGAGTACAAGAAGTACTTTGATGTCCTCATGATCCAGTTGGGAGAGGCCCATGAAGCTCTTGAGAAGAAAGGTGAGATCCAAAGGAGGGATGCGTATGAAAATGCATCTCTCTTTATGACTCTTGAGGAAGAGCATGAGGGTCGAGTTTCTCTTGAGGAGGAACTTGAAACTATTGAAGAGTCACATAATGAACTAGTTTATAAAATCACTAAAGAACGTGACCTTGCAATTGCTAAATATAAAAAGTCTAAAAAGGATAAGGTTGAGTTTGGGGTTGGTCATGCTAAACTAGCCGAGGAGTTTGAGAAGCTCACCAAGGCTCGCAAGGCCTTGGAGAGTGAACGCTCTACCCTCAAAGAGTTACATGAATAACTTCAAACTCAACTCAATCAATTCAATGTACCTAGTACCTCTAATTCTTCTTGTGATCATGCAAATATTATTTAGGATAATGCTAGGTTCAAGGAAGAGCTAGAAGGGCTCAAGGGCAAGAGCCCTCATGTTGAGAATGTTGTGGATTCTAGCCCACAAGTGGTAGCTCCTAGGCCAAAAGTGGGTGCTCCTAGGCCACAAGTTGGTAAAAAAGGTCTTGGCTATGTTGCCAAGAATAAGAACAAGACCAGCAAGAATAAGAAGAACAAGAAGAAGGCCAAGCCCGCACAAGCTAACAATGTTGTTTCGAGTGGTATTGTCATTAGGGACGATACTACTCGTAGCAACCCCACGGGAACTAACAACCCACACCATTTCTTATATGTTTATTATTATGGTGTTGTGCAAGCTAAATATGTTGGTCCTATTGAGGGTTTCTTTGAATATACTATTTGGGTTCCAAAGACCCTTGTTGCTAACGTGCGGGGACCCTCCTCGGGTCTTAACTCTAGTCAGTGATTTCTTGTAGGACTATGCTTCCAGTGGATCTAAATGGATAATTGATAGTGGATGCCCTAGTCATATGACCAGAAGCAAAGAACTTGTGACGAAGTTGTGCCCAAATACAAATGATGCAACCGTCACCTATGGAGATAGGTCCAATTCTAAGGTATCGGGGTCCAGCAAGGTTGTGATTGCTCTGGATATTACTATCGTGGATTTCATGCTTGTCGAATCCGTTGGTTAAAATTTACTTTCAGTTCCTTCTCTTAGGAAGATGGTTTTCTCCGTCTTCTTTGATCCTGGTATTGTGGTCCTTTTGAGAAGCAAGACTCTAGACGTCACATACGTAGGGAATGTCAAAAATGAGTTGTTTGCGGTGGACTTTTCAAAGTCTACCAACTCTCAATCAATGTGTCTTTTCGTAAAGGAGAATGTGGGATGGTTGTGGCATCGCCGCCTATCCCATGTCAATATGAGAACTTTGCAAAGTATTCACAAAGGTGGCCTAATCCTCGGACTAAAAGAAAATGTTTCATTTTCCAAAGATCGTGTTTGTAGGTCGTGTGTTGAAGGAAAGATGCATGATGCCCACCACAAGAGCAAGACAATTATTTCATCAAAGAGGATCTTGGAGATTCTCCACGTTGATCTCTTTGGTGTCGTGCCCGAGGCAATTCTTGGTGACAAGAAGTATTGCTTGGTGATTGCCAATGACTATTCAAGATAACCTTGGGTCTATTTGTTCAAGTGCAAGAGTGAGACCTAACAAACTATCATAAACTTCTCCAACCAAGTGCAATATCAACACAACGTCTAAATCATGGCTATTAGGAGTGACAATGGCTCCGAGTTCAAGAACTACACTCTAAATGAATTTCTTAGTGAAGAGGGTATTTGTCATCAATATTCCGATGTGTATACCCCTCAACAAAATGGTGTAACCGAAAGGAAGAATAGAACTCCATTGGATATGGAAAGGACTATGTTGGTGGAGTATTCTTCTCCCCAATATCTATGGGCCAAAGCCATATCTACGACATGACACTCCTCCAACCGCCTCTACATTCGCAAGGGCCTATAGAAGACTCCATATGAAATACACACCGGCAACAAACCCAACGTCTCCTACTTACGTGTCTTCGGTTGTAAGTGCTTCTATTTGATAAAGGGTGTTCGGTTGTCTAAATTCCAATCTAAACTATTGAGGGTATATTTGTTGGTTATGGTGCCGAATCCCACACTTATAGAGTCTGTGACAAAACCTCACGCGTAGTCATAGAATCTTGTAGTGTGGTTTTCTAGGAAAACGATGGCTCCCAAGTGGCGCAATTTCATGTTTCTAGTGTAGATGTTGAAATTCCTCATGAAGCCATAAGAAGGATGGGTTTGGGATTTTTCCGCCCCATTGAGGGACACCTAATGGCAACTCGAGAAGAACTATGCTCTACCCAAGTGGATCCCTCCTCTACAATAGAAGAACAAGCCAAGGAGCCAAGTGATGCACCTAACCAAGAACAAGCGCAAGACCCTCCTCTTGTTGACCAAGTTACTACGCAAGAACCAACCACTCCTATCATTCAAGCTAGTCAAGGTCAAGGCCAAAATCAAGCTTCTTCGTCCTCCTCTCCACAAGTTGAAGCAAGTGTTGATGATGATGATCAAGGCCAACAATCCGGTCAAGACAGGGACTCAAATGATCAAGATGATCAAGTGATTCCTCCCCGCGATAATGGGGAGATCAAAGCCCGTTGTGCTAGAAAGATTAGAAGAGCCTTGAGCTTATTGATGCATCCGATGAAAAGGTGTTGGAAGATGTTCAAACTAGAAAATTCACTAGAAGGCAATTAGCACACTTTTGTGAGCATCAAGCTCACATATCCATGGTGGAACCAAGAAAATATTTGAAGCTCTTGAGGACTCCAATTGGTTGAAAGCTATGCATGATGAGCTCAATAACTTTGAGCGCAGTAAAGTTTGGAATATAGTTGAGAAGCTAAAGGATTGACACAATGTTATTAGTACTAAGTGGATTTTCAAGAACAATAGAGATGAGCATGGTATTGTCATAAGGAACAAAGCAAGATTGGTGGCTCAAAGCTACACTCAAGTGGAAGGCATTGACTTTGATGAAACCTATTCTCATGTGGCTCGCCTTGAGTTCATCCATATCCTTCTTGCATATGCATCTTCGCATAATTTCAAATTGCAACAAATGGATTTCAAAAGTGCTTTTATAAATGGCCCATTGAAAGAGGAGGTATATGTTAAGAAACCTTCGGGTTCGAGAACCCCAACTTCCCTAACCATGTCTACAAGCTTGATAAGGCGCTCTGTGGACTTAAACAAGCACCACGTGCGTGGTATGAGCACCTTAGAGAGTTGTTGGAAGGTCGTGGATTTGAAGTTGGGAAGATTGACCCCACCCGTTTCACAAAGAGGGTAAAGGGATAGCTTTTCATATGCCAACTCTATATGGATGATATTATATTTGGCTCAACTAACCAAGCTTTCAATAATGAGTTCTCAAATCTTATGACTGACAGGTTTGAGATGTCTATGATGGGAGAGTTGAGATTCTTTCTTGGCTTTGAAATCAAGCAATTGGCTTGTGGGACTTTCATATCTCAAGCCAAGTATAAACAATACATGATCAAGAGGTTTAATTTCCAAGGTGAAAATGAGAAGTCATCTCCTATGCAAGTCAAATGCCACCTCAAGCACAATCCGGACGGTAAAGATGTGTATCAAAAGTTGTATAGTTATATGATTGGTTCTTTGCTCTATCCTTTTGCATCTAGGCCCGATATTGTGTTGAGTGTAGGTGTGTGTGCAAGGTATCAAGCGGCTCCTAAGGAAATGTAACATCCCAAGTATGAAAAATAGCCATTAGAATGTTTGCTCTCTGTTATTTTATGTTTTGCATCATGACATCATGTTCATTGCATTTGTTTTGCTTGTTTTCCATTTGTTTTTCTCTGTTTTGCTTTGTTTTCCAACTGTTTTCATTTGTTTTCCTTTGTTTTCTATTTGAATTTCAAACCAAAATTCAAACCTGTTGTTTCATACTTGTGATGTTACAATTTCCAAAATTATATTTCAAATCAAAACAATCATTTGTTTCCATTAAAGTTGTGATTTCAAAACTGTTGATTTGTTTCTAACAAAAAATTCATTTAATATCAAACCCTTTTCAAATTCAAATCACATTTTCCAAACAGCAACCTTTTGGAATTAATGATAATTACAACACAATTCTAATTCTTTTGTTCCACTTAAACTATAATGTTCACCCTATTTAAGTCTTGTTTTCTATAAATCACTTAATAATCAAAATTCACTCAAATTTCAAACAGCAACATGGTTCAAGTATTTTTGAAATCAAAACTTACAACTTGTTGCTGTTAACAAAAAATCAAACTATACCAAAAAAAATACCTAATTTTTCTAACCCTCAAACCCACTCCCTTTTCTCTCTTTTCCTTTTAGCAAAAAAAAAGCAAACAGAAATAAAAGTTAAAAAAAGAAAGCAAAGGAGAGAGGGGCAGCAGGCCCAGCCCAACCTCCGTACGCTGACGACAGCAATGGAGACAGCGACATGCGCTGCCCCCACTGCTCCACCCATCCCCCTCCTATATCTACACCTCACCCCGGTGCGAAAACCCTAACCCTAACCGCATCCTCTCCCTCCTCTCTCCCACCTCCGCCGCCGTCGTTGGGGAGGCGCCACCGTTTCCTTCCACGGCCGGCCGCCGCTCGCCGGACCTCGCCACCGTCGCCTCCGTCACCCTCCGGCCGCGCAGAAACCACCCTTGCGAAGAGGGTAAGCCCCTCTTTCCATTTCCCCTAACTCCCCTCTCGTTTCCTTGCTGCTGCACCTCAAATTATGCCGGCCATGGATGCGTTCGTGCTCTGTTTTTCCGTCAGGGAAGAACACCTGCAGGTGTCGTTGCAGTTCAGTTAACGCCGAGAAGTTAGATACAAAACCAACCCGAACCGTATGCAATCAAACCAGCCGCAGCAGCCCATCTGGTGCGTCCGCTGCGCGCGCACCCAGCAGCTCCCAGGATCGAATCCCAGCCCCCACCTTTTCTCTCTTCCTTTTTTCCGAATTGAATTCAGTAGGCGATTCTGAACCTTATCCACCCTCGCCCCCTTAACTTTCAACTAAGCCGCACCCACCGCAGTGGTTGCTGTCCATTGCGCAGCAAGCAGAGGGCAGGGGTTCGAATCCCACCCCTGCCTCTTAAAACCAATCTTTTTCATTCTTTTTTTCCTAGATCCAGATCTACTCTAAATTGCACCCAAGTCCCTGCTACATATATCTAGGTCCCTGTTAATTTCTTTCCAAGTCCCTGTATCTTTTCTAGGTCCATAGTTATTTCTATAAACCATAAAAATGCTTAAACTTGGTAATTTAATAACTTTTGTTTGGAAACTCCAATTGCAAAACTTTAAACATGTAAACCACTCCATTTTAAATTCTCTACCCAAATATAATTTTTTTTACTGTTTTGAATATTTTAAATTGGTGAAATATTTGAATTCTTGTTTAATTCACTTAATTTTGCAAAATTCATAACTTGAACATAAAAATTCCAAACTCAACAAATAAAATATGTTTTCCATCCCATTTTTTATGTACTTTGCAAATATAAACTTTGTTTCATGTTTTGAATAATTATAATTGGTTAAATAATTTAAACCTTGTTTAAATCATTTAAAATTGCTAAATTCATAACTTGCTCAAATTAAATTATTTTTGAACTTATAAAATATGTTTTCAAACCAGAAAAGTATAAAATTTTCAAATATGAAATTGGTTTAATGTTCTGAACAAATAAAAATTCAAATAAATTCATACTTGAATTTAATTCATTTGAATCTTGTTTGACTTGTTTAATTCATAAATAATTCATCCTAACTCCTTTTTCAATAATTGAAACATGTATTCCACCTAAAATTTTGTGTACTTTCCAAATATGAATTTTGTTATTTGTTTTGTACAATTAAAATTGATGAAAACAACAAATGCTTGTGTAACACCTTTAAGGAACCAAAAAATTCCTTAACTTAATAACTAAAATTCCAAACTTGGTAAACCTTATTTCAAAATTGTTCTATTGTTGTTATTTTTCTGTTTTCCTCATACATGCATCATACTAATCCACTTTCACCTGTTGATTAGTTGTAAACAATTATTCCAACCTTAATTCATGGGCTTTCATATGCAACTCAAATTGCATGTGGGTCCACTTAATCATGTTGTTACCATGTCAACTAGTTTATTTTGATGCATCAATTAAATGGTCATGCATCATCCCATGATTGTGCATTATGCCATGTTATTGATTGTTTGTCTCTTTGCGTTGTTTGTTTGCTTCTTCTCGAATAGACGACGACGTTGAGACAGACGAGCTTTACGACATCCCTTCTGAGGATCTAGCTCAGTACCAGGCTGCTGAGTTTGCAGGAAAGTATTCACTCACATGAACCATTGTGTTCCTTTCAACATTGGATACCGATACTTTCCGTTGTCTATTCTGCTAGCCTTATGAATCGTTGCTTCTGTTCGATCCTATCACATGTTATCCTTTAACCCTGATATAGCCTCACCTCCACACCTATAACCCCATTGATTGTTGCCCGTGTCTTACTAGCATGCTTAGGGTTGTTTTGCTCGAGTCTGTTACCCGTTACTTCCTGTTACTATATTTTCTTTTATGTTCTGGGGCTCGATGTTAAACAACAACCTGTTAATTTTGAGGTAATGCTAAATTGATGATAAGGCACCGGCAGGAGGCCCGGCGTGGTTTTGAGGCTTGCTAGTGTCGACCCTAATTAGGAAAAGGGTCTTGTCTACTGATCCATGATGAGCGCACTATCCGCATGTGGGAAAGCGTATGGGCGCCCCCCTCAATTTGATTCGATTCGCATCTCGTCCAAATCGCCTCATTTAGTTCGGGTTTTCCATTTGCCGCATGCATATTGCAGGTGCGAACCCTTGGTGCCAGGGTGGAACTTTTGTAGTCGGCATTTAGGGAGACACGTTCTTAGAGTGCTATGAGGGTCCCCTTTTCTTCGTGGGGCTTGATTAGCCATGCGCTCAATTGCACGGGGTTCTTTGGGCTTGATGCGAAGAAGAGTTGAGTTGTGTTGAGTGCCCCGCTTGGTGGGAGGCATTCCATCTGGCAGGGTATTCTTACGTGTACGGCCAAATTGGTGCACCCCTGCAGGGATAAATCTTCTCGAGAAGCCGTGTTTTCCGCGGTTATGGTTGACTTGGTGAAAGTACTGGCTAACAAGTACTCAGAACAACTTACACCTAACTAATGATAACTTGACTAGTAATAGTACTATTGACACAATAACTTGAACCATCATTAATCCAACTGTGTGAGTTATCCTCGGATTGCTTCTTTGGATAAGGGGCGAGATCCAGGATGGGTTTGTTTGGAGTTAGTTATAGTTGGTTACGATACGCTATCTTATCTCCTTTCTGTTAGCCGGAAGTTGTAGTATGTTCTGTAGTTGGTTAGTGCAGCCAGCTGCCGCATCTTTTGTATCACCCTTTTCTGCCGTTGAACCCAAAGCATCAGTGCTTGGTGTTGACGGGTTACACTTTGGTGAACTGTGAGTCTTGCTTGCCAGTACGTTTATGTACTGACCCCTTTGGGGCTGTGGTTTCCGCAGACTACGTTTCCGAGGATCCCCATGGTGGCTACTACGTGGAGTTTGACGAGGCTGATGACGAGTAGATAGCGGACCCGGGCAGGATCCGAGACTTCGTGGATGGGCTCCGTCTTTTCGTTCCCGGCCTCTTAGGCCTATTTGGATCTTGTCTGTACTCAGACATTTTGGATGCTTCCGCTGTGATGTAATGATGAAATGTTGGGACATGTGTCCTCTGGATGATTGTATTTGCTATCTCTGCTCTAGTGAGAGCTATTTGCAACTTATTTCCATCTTTTGTGTCGTAGAGATCTATTGTGATATCACTTGTTCCAATGTCGTTGACGTACCATGTGTGTATGTTTTGAAGTACGTCAATGGAAGTATCTGGATTTCTACGGGATGGTTTGCGCAGACGATGAATAGTAAGAGAATGGTTGTCACATGTTTACGTGTTGGCCTGCTCATATTGAGATGCGGGTGCCGGTATGCCCCGTAAGCCATTTATCTACTGTTTAACGGACTGTGAGTATCCCCTAGAAGTCCGGGTGCGACAGGAAAGCCACTTGATGGTGGTCCGTAGGATCTTTTGGTATTTGCTTCATACCTCAAGGTTTGGTTTGTGGTACCCAAAGGGGGCACAATTTTCTCTCAAGGGGTACATGGACTCGGATTGGGCCGGTGATCAAGATGATAGAAAGTCTACTTCAGGGGCTTGCCAATTTCTTGGTAGGTCTTTGGTGAGTTAGTCTTCTAAGAAGCAAAATTGCATATCTCTCTCCACCGCCGAAATCGAGTATGTGGCAGCCGCTAGTGTTTACACCCAATGGCTATGGATGAGGCAAACCCTTAAAGAGTATGATGTTAATTTGAATAAGGTGCTGCTCTTGTGTGACAATGAGAGTGCCATCAAGATCTCCTATAACCCCATGCAACACACAAGGACAAAGCATATTGAGATCCGTCATCACTAAATATGGGATCATGTGGAAGGAGGTGATATTGAGCTAGCATATGTACCCACCAAGGATAATCTCGTGGACATTTTCACGAAGCCTCTTGATGATGCAAGATTCATGTTTTTGAGGAATGAGCTAAATGTCATCGATTCAAGGAGTTTGACTTGAGTATCTTGCACACACCCCTATAGTTGACTATGTGTTTGGGTTTAGGTGTAGGAGTGGACATAGGGGGAGTATTATCTTAACACATTGGCTTCTCCCTCCCCCCCTTCATTATTCCCATAGAAAAAATTCATTGTTATCTCTTTATTTCTAATGTTGAATTGTGAGCTTCAATGTTGAGAAGTGGCAATGCGCCCAAGATATATCTTCGCGGTGACATACCACTATCTCTTACACGGTGGCTTAGGCCACCAACCTCTTCTTTTGAAGAGTTGGTTCTTAGTTGGTTGAAATTGGCTTTCCAAGTTTATGGTTCTTTCTCCGAACACTATTCCTTTTTGCTATTTGACTCTTAATTGTTTTTCTTCAAGGAGTAAGACTAGGATATTCTAACCCATTGTGTGTCTTTGCTGCTCTTCTACCTATTTTGTTCATCTATATGCATATGCCTTACTCCACACTAAGTGACACAGTTCCGTAGATGTTCCTCGCTGTCTTTTCTGGCCAGATCCGGATCAAATCCGGAAATATCAGATCAATTCCGAGTAGGCCGGAATGAATCCGAAAGTTGGAGATTTCCAACTTAGTCGGAATCAATCTGGGACTTCCGGAATCATTCCGATCCAGCTGGATTCGCTCCGGACCATTCTGGGAGTGGCAGGTTCCGCCTATAAAAGGCGGTTGCACAAGCGGGAGAGGTTTGATATGTCGTAAACGTATCCCTAATTTCTGATGTTCCATGTTGTTTTCATGTTATTTCCCACATGTTTACTATACACTTTATGTCATTTTTATCGATTTTTCGGACTAACCTATTGACAGGATGCCACAGAGCGAGTTCCATGTTTTCCGTTGTTTTTAGTTTCAGAAAAGTTGTTCTCAAAATATTCTCGGAATTGGAAAATTCGAATTCCGGAAGTCTTAAAATCCCGGAGGTTCCACGGAGTCCGGAAGAGATCCGGAGGAGGGCCTCAGGGGGCCCACACCATAGGGTGGGGCGGTCCCTCCCTTGGTCGTTCCAAGGGGTGGTGTGCGCCCCCAAGCCTCCACCGCCTCTTCCCTTTCGCCTATTTATTCCCCCGGAGTCGTAAAACCTAAAGATATATCTACCTGAGAAACACCCGAGGCCTCCGTCATCATCATCATGAGATCGGGAGGGTTATGGAGCTCTCCCCGACGCCCCGTTCATCACCGGAGGGGTCTACACCACCATGCCCTCCTCCGAAGTGATGCGTGAGTAGTTCATCCCTGGACTACGGGTCCATAGCAGTAGCTAGATGGTTGTTCTCTCCACTTTGTACCTCATGTTTAGATCTTGTGAGCTGTCTAACATGATCAACATCATCTTTGTGTAATGCTACATGTTGTGTTTGCTGGGATCTGATGAATGTTAAATGCTATGTCTTTTGATTATCAATCTATCATGTTATCTTCATGCATATGTTATTTATGATCTTGCATGATCTCCGTTATTAGTAGATGCTCTGGCCAAGTATATGCTACTAATTTCAAGAGGGAGTATTTATGCTCGATAGTTGGTTCATGCCTCCTTTGCATCTGTGCTCGAGTGACAGAAACGTGACAGATGGAGGATGTGATGTTGCCATTAGGGAGAAAACAACAATGCTTTGTCTAAGGATGATGTTATTGTTTACATTACACACTTTGCTTACTACGATTATATGTTGCTTGCAACTTTATACCCAACGTTTCTTCGGATGATATTCAGAGGGTAGATTATTAGTCAACGATGCAGTTGGATAACAGTCTATGTATCTTGTTGTAATGCCCGCATGAATCACATAGTAATCTTTATGTCTTGCATATGCACTACGGTGCAGCCTTCATTTTTGTCAATTGCCCATCTGTAATTTGTTCACCATACATGTTATTTATCTTTCACGAAGAGACACCACTAGTGAACTGTGGACCTGGGTCCTTTTTCCTCATACTGATAAAATCACCTACTGCTTCATATTGTTCCTACTGTTTTCCTACTATTTTCCACACCATACGTTTAACCTATTTGTGTTCAGCAAAACCGGTGAGATTGACAACCTCACTGCTTCGTTGGGACAAAGTGACTTGATTGTGTTGTGTAGGTTCCACGTTGTTGCTGAACCGGTAGTGTGCCCTGCCACCTCAGCTTCATCAACCTTCAAAGATTTCTTTTCCTCCTAGTGGTCGATTCAACCTTGGTTTATTTTCTGGGGAAAACTTGTTTCTGCACTCTTCACAACCTTTCTCTTCGGGTTTACCAACGAGGGCGTCGAGGCTCCCGCCATCAAGTTTTCTCGCGCCGTTGCCGGGGAGGAAGATAATTTATGCAAGGGGAGTCTCTCACTTCCAATCTCTTTTCTTTGTTTTAGTTTTGCTTGTTTTATTTTATTTGTCTTGTTTGCTTCTCTTTATCAAAAACACACAAAAATAGTTCTTATTCTAGTTGTAGTTTTGTTCCTGTTTTTAATCTTGTTAAAATGACTACTCCTGAGAACACTAAGTTGTGTGACTTTACTAGTACCAACAAAAATGATTTCATTAGCACACCTATTGCTCCACTTGCTCCTACTGCTGATTTTTATGAGATTAAGCCTGCTTTGTTAAACCTTGTTATGAGAGAGCAATTTTCTGGTGTTAGTAATGATGATTCTGCTGCCCATCCTAATAATTTTGTTGAACTATGTGAGATGCAAAAATATAAATATGTAGATGGATATTATTAAACTTAAATTTTTTCCTTTCTGTTTCAGAGGAAGAGCTAAAGAATGGTTGCTATCTTTGCCTAGAAATAGTATTGATTCTTGGACTAAGTGTAAAGATGCTTTCATTGGAAAATATTATCCTCATGCTAAGATTATTTCTTTAAGAAGTATAATTATGAATTTTAAGCAACTTGATAATGAGCATGTTGCTAAAGCTTGGGAAAGAATGAAATCTTTAGTGAAGAATTGTCCCACTCATGGACTGACTACTTGGATGATCATCCAAACCTTTTATGCAGGACTGAATTTTTCTTCAAGAAACCTTCTGGATTCATCTGCTGGAGGAACCTTTATGTCCATGAACTTGTGGGAAGCAACAAAGCTTCTTGATAATATGATGGTAAATTATTATAAATGGCATACTGAGAGAGCTACAATTGGTAAGAAGGTAAATTCTATTGAAGAAACCTCCTCTTTGAGTGATAGACTTGATGTTATTATGTCTATTCTTGTGAATGGTCATGCTCATATTGATCCAAACAATGTTCCCTTAGCCTCTTTGGTTTCTCAGGAAGAGCATGTTGATGTGAACTTCATTAAAATAATAATTTCAACAATAATGCTTATAGAAATAATTTTGGTAGCAACAATTATAGGCCATATCCTCCTAATAATAGCAATGCTTATGGTAATTCTTATGGTAACTCCTATAACATCAACAAAAGTGTACCCTCTGACCTTGAGAACATGCTTAAGAATTTTATTAGTACACAAACTGCTTTCAATAAATCTGTTGAGGAAAAATTTGGAAAATTTGATGTGCTTGCTTCTAAAGTTGATATCCTTGCTCTTGATGTAGATTTTCTGAAAATAAAGGTCATACCTCATGATGTTAAGGAAAGTAAAACTTTAAATGCCATCCAAATTATAATTGATGATAATGGTAGAATGTTAGCTGAATTGCATGCTAGATGGGAAAAGGAAGATGGAATAGCTAGAAAGAATAATATAGCTAATGTTTGCACAATTACCGCCACTAGTAAAACTTAAACTTCTCATGCTAGAAAACCTTCTACTATCAATAGTAAAGTGATATGTTTTGGAAACGCTCCCACTTTTTCTATTAAAAATGCAAAATTGCCTCAAACTGCTAAAAATGTTCCTGATGAAAGTGCTGAAATTTTTAGAAACATGGGAGACAATAGTCCCCTTGCCTTCGCTAAAAATGATCTTAACTTTGATTATTCCAACATAACTGAAGTGAATAAGTTTTTACAAAATTTTGCTGGTTGTCATAATGCTAGTGCTATGAATATGGCTTTCACAAAACATATTACAAATGCTCTCATGAAAATTAGAGAGGATGAATTAAGATGTGAAGCCTCTATCCTTAGGAAGCTAGATGATGGTTGGGAACCTGTTATTAAAATGAAAATGAATGATTTTTATTGCAATTCTCTATGTGATCTTGGTGCTAGTATCTCTGTTATGCCCAAGAAACTTTATGATATTCTTGATTTACCACCATTGGAACCTTGTTATTTGGATATTCGTCTTATTGATAATGTTAGAAAGAAACTTTTGGGGAGAGTTGATGATGTTCTTATCATGGTTAATAATAATCTTTTCCCTGTTGATTTTACTGTATTGAATATTGAATGCAATGCTTCTTGTCCAATTGTTTTGGGAAGACCTTTTCTTAGAACAGTTGGTGCTATTATTGATATGAAAGAGGGGAATATTAAATTTCAGTTCCCACTCAAGAAAGGTATGGAACACTTTCGTACAAAGAGAATGAATTTGCCTTTTGATTCATTTATTCGAACAAGTAACAATTTGGATGCTTCTTCACTTGAAAATACTTGATTCCATTTTTTTCTGGGCCTAGCTAAAAGGCGTTAAAGAAAAGCACTTCTCTGGAGGTAACCCATGGTTTTGTTTTTTTCTTTGTTTTTCTCTGTTTTCTTTGATTAAAGGGGTTGTATACTTCTGTAGTAACTCCTTTGTATCTTTCTTTACATGTTTAGTAGTACCAAGTAAGGTTTCTGATGAGAGTTGGAGTTGGTTTTCGGATTTATGCGCAGAAAACAGATTTTTGCTGTCCACCGTAAAAAATCGTATAAATTCAGGAAGATCAGAATGACCTAAACTTTTTCGTTCTCTGGGTTTTTCGATTTGAGCAACTTAAGTGCCTCGAAAAAAATCGTCTTTACATACTGTTGTGGTTTTGACAGATTATGCCATTTTTCTTGCATTGGCTCTTTTGCGATGTCAAGTAGATTTATTTGCTTCACGAAACATCATTGGCTGTAGATAATATTTAAAAGTATCAATAGCACTTGTGCCATACAGAACCCATGGATTTTTATTTGTTGCACTAACCCCTCTAATGCGAATTTCTATTTGGGTATGGTGTGAAGGAAGTTTTCAAGTGTCAAGAGAAGAGGTGATGTATGTGATCATGAAGAGTGCAAGGTCAAAGCTTGGGGATGCCCTCGTGGTTCATCCAAGCATATTTTTAGAAGACTCAAGCATCTAATCTTGGGGATGCCCAAGGCATCCCCTTCTTCATCAACTATCTATCAGGTCACTTCTCGTGAGGCTATAATTTTATTCGGTCACATCACATGAAGTTTACTAGGAGCGTCTGTTTTTTTTTGTTTTCCTTGCTGCAATAATATCATTGTTACTGCATAAATTCATGTTCAACCCTTGTTTTCATTGCATTTCTTATTCAGAGTTGTTAGTTTTAGTAGTGATATATGATTACTATCATGTTTTCTTGCTGTATCATCTAGATAATTTTTGTTAAAACATATTTTGTATGGTGCTTATTGGGAAAAGAAACTGCTGCTTGAAGTAGAATTTTTAACGGTGCAAGTAGAACCTTGTATACACTGTGGCTAGAAATTTTTCATGTCATGCTAGATGTTATTTTAGTTTTAAATCCTTTTGTTTATTTAGTAGCATTATTATCCTCAAATATCCGATATTTTAATGTGCCATTGAAAGAATCATGAGTTGTTCTTGTCATATTGAAGCATAAATTTGTGGTATTCTCCTTTGAATGTTTTATTTGGTTGACTTGGCACATGCTCACACCATGTTTATGACTATGAACCAGTCACTAATAGTCTCTATGATCATTTAGTTTTAGAATTTGTGTTACCACTTATGCTTTTATTAATGATGTTTATGTCGCTATGCATGATTATGGCTCTTATGCTCTCTTGGTTTGTCGCTCCCAGTCTTTTGCTAGCCTCCACCTGTACTGAGTATGGAATTCTACTCATGTATCCAACTCCCTAAAACCAAAATTTTCCGATTGTGTCCACCATACTTCCCTATATGTGGTATTTAACTGCCACTCCAAGTAAATTTCTCATGTGTTACCATTTAAACCTTCAAAATTATTCATGCTTTGTGCTCCTGTTTTTTCCTCATGAGGATGTAAATAGAGAATCTTTATCTCACTTGTTGATTGGATTTCACACCCTAGACTAGTGGCTTCATCTTCTTATCCAATTGATAGAAGAGTTGGCAGCGGGGTGCTCACCCCAAATTAATACACACAAATTCTCTTCACTATTTTTGCCCCTGATTTATCAGTCAAAGCATAATTGTGTAAACAAAAGAGAAACAGGGATGACCTTCTACACCAGGTTCGTCCTTCATATGGGAGCCGCTCTTGTGAAATCTCGTTGGCTTGTGATGTACTGTATTTTCTGTTTACCATTCGTTGACATTAGCATACATCTCCCAAAATATAGACACTCCTCCATGGCATGTGATTGTTGGCAGGCACCCGAGGATTCGGTTAGCCATGGTTTGTGTAAGATGGATGGGAGAAGTATTAAACTTTTAATACCTCTGTTTAATAAAATAAAAGCTCTAGCACATGAGTGATCCATGCTTCCCTATGCAAAGGGTCTTTCTTTTACCTTTATGTTGAGTCTCCATCTTCTAACTTTATGCACAACTGAGAGAGCATTTTTGCCATTCTGAGTTTTATGTGCATTTATCCCAGAAACATTATTAATTGATTCATGATGTGTTATTTCTTGTTCTCTAATTATTTGTTCTACTCTTCCTCATGAAATTTGAAGGTGTCCTGGCATTTATGTTTTGCCCCACTCTTGAGGACTAGCAAAATATCACTTTGCCATGCTTTCTTTATACTTGAAGCAAACGTATATATTTCTTTGCATTGTTATTCATGATCTTTTATTTGAGTTACTTCTCATGATGTAAGGTGATTGCTATGCTTTATTATTAAAGTTCTATTTACCCTGCTTAGGTTTAAGTTCTATGATTTCAACTTACATATGCTTTTACATTACTTTGATGATCAAGTTTATGTTGGTAGCATGTTACCTCAGAAATTATATGTTTTTATCGTTTACCTACTCGAGGACGAGTAGGAACTAAGCTTGGGGGTGTTGGTACGTCGTAAACGTATCCCTAATTTCTGATGTTCGATGTTGTTTTCATGTTACTTCCCACATGTTTAATATACACTTTATGTCATTTTTATCGATTTTCCGGACAAACCTATTGACAAGATGCCATAGAGCCAGTTCCCTGTTTTCTTATATTTTTAGTTTCAGAAAAGTTGTTCTAGAAATATTCTCAGAATTGGAAAATTCGAAGTCCGGAAGTCTTAGAAATCCCGGAGCTTCCACGTAGTCCCGAAGAGACCCGGAGGGGGGCCTCAGGGGGGCCCACACCATAGGGTGGTGAGGTCCCCCCTTGGCCACGCCAGGGGGTGGTATGGGCCCCCCAGGCCTCCACCGCCTCTGCCCTTTCGCCTATTTATTCCCCCCGAGGCGTAAACCTTAAAGATATATCACTTTTACCCGAGAAACACCCGAGGCCGCCATCATTGTCATCCCGAGATCGGGAGGGTTCTCGAGCTCTCCCCGGCACCCTACCGGGAGGGAAATTCATCACCAGAGGGGTCTACACCACCATGCCCTCCTCCAAAGTGATGCGTGAGTAGCTCATCCCTGGACTACGGGTCCATAGCAGTAGCTAGATGGTTATTCTCTCCACTTTGTACCTCATGTTTCGATCTTGTGAGCTGCCTAACATGATCAAGATCATCTTTATGTAATGCTACATGTTGTGTTTGCTGGGATCGGATGAATGTTGAATGCTATGTCTTTTGATTATCAATCTATCATGTTATCTTCATGCATATGTTATTTACGATCTTGCATGCTCTCTGTTATTAGTAGATGCTCTGGCCAAGTAGATGCTAGTAACTCCAAGAGGGAGTATTTATGGTTGATAGTGGGTTCATGCATCCTTTGCATCTGTGCTCGAGTGACAGAAACGTGACGATGGAGGATGTGTTGTTGCCATTAGAGAGAAAACAACAATTCTTTGTCTAAGGATGATGTTATTGTTTACATTACATACTTTGCTTGCTGCGATTATCTTTTGCTTTCAACTTAATACCCAATGTTTGTTCGGATGATATTCGGAGGGTGGATTATTAGTCATAGATGCAGTTGGATAACAGTATATGTATCTTGTTGTAATGCCCGCATGAATCACATAGTAATCTTTATGTCTTGCATATGCACTACGGTGCAGCCTTCATTTCTGTCAATTGCACAACTGTAATTTGTTCACCACACATGTTATTTATCTTTCACGGAGAGACACCACTAGTGAACTGTGGACCCCGGTCCTTTTTCCTCATACTGATAAAATCACCTACTGCTCTCATATTGTTCATACTGTTTTCCTACTATTTTCCACACCATATGTTTAACCTCTTTGTGTTCGGGAAAACCGGTGAGATTGACAACCTCACTGCTTCGTTGGGACAAAGTGACTTGATTGTGTTGTGTAGGTTCCACGTTGATGTTGAACCGGTAGTGCGCCCTGCCACCTCAGCTGCGTCAACCTTCAGAGATTGCTTGTCCTCCTACTGGTTGATTCAACCTTGGTTTCTTTTTCTGAGGGAAAAAACTTGCTCTTGCACTCTTCACAACCTTTCTCTTGGGGTTTACCAACAAGGGTGTCAAGGCTCCCGCCATCAATGTTTTATTTTCCTCATATCTTCCTCCTTTCGTGCCCTAGCTACCAAAACTATCGCTATTCGTCCCCTTGGCCCTAAGAAGGGATTTTTTATCCCCTCTTGGATAAGAAATCTCCCCATGGAAGGTATTTGGATTGGCCCCTCTTTGTTTTCGTTTTTGTTGGTTGTTTTTCGTTCTACTCCCTCCGTCCATGATAAAGTGTACATTTTCCTTTTTCGTCGGTCAAATTTATTAAACTTTGACTAACTTTATCGGGAAAAGTACAAGCATTTACTACACAAAATTAGTATCAATGGATTTGTCTTGATATGAAGTTTGAAAATATATCATTTTTATGTTGTATATATTGCTGCAACTTTCTATAAATTTGGTCAAAGTTTTAAAAGTTTGACAAAGTGTAAAAGTAGATGTACACTTATTCGTGGACGGAGGGAGTAGACGCAATCTCAACCTAGGGATGTTCTAGTTTTTGAGTTCCTATCAACATGTTCATCTAGGCTGATCAATCTACTGGTTGATTTCATGTTTCTAGTGATCTAGGCTTTCCACTTACGAATCTAGGACTAGATCTATTATCTCCTTATCAAATCTCCATGTTTCCCTACACATTAGTCTTCCAAATAATCACCTAGGACCTATCCCGTATATTCCTTGAGTTTGATGAAGTTTTTGAGCCAAGTGATCGAAATTTCGTGGAGATCTAGATTCAGATCGAGGTTCCCGGAATTATCCCAGAAATGTCGGATCCATTCCGGCTTCCGGAATGATCCGACATCCCGGAATGAATCCGGATTGCTCCAGAATTTTTGAAAACTTGCAAGTCATCTAACTTAGGGATTGTTGTTTCCCTGTTTGGCATATGCACTTACCCCATGTTGCTTCTATATCTTCTATTCACGGGTCAAGGCTCTCGTGGGGGTACTTTGCGCAAGAGGAAGGCCGCAGCTGGTAGAGGTTCTCGCCCTCAGAGGGGTCGCGGTCCCGGTGGCCGTCCTGTTGGCGATGCTTGGTGAAGTTAAATGTTGCACCACTCCTGGAGATTGAGAATGTGTACTGTCCTGACTTGGTTGCTCAGTTCTACTGCACAGTGCACTGCAAGGGTGATGTGGTGCGCCCATGACTTGGATGTTTGGTGGCCAGAAGATTAGCACCAATATGTGTGAGTTTTCTGATGCCCTGGGATACACTTGGAAGTCCACGTATGGACATCATGGTTTCCGTGTTCACGACAACTCTGAGTTTGATAACTCCATCTTGGAGTTCTGCTACCCACCCGATTCTCCAAAAAATCGCTTGCCTTTCAACTCCAACATGTAACCATACTACAATGTGTTGTCCAAGATCTTCCGCTCCACTATTATGATCAAGGCTAGAGATTACTCTTCTATTAGGGCTTTCATGGTTAACCTCATGGTCCTCACCAAGCCCAGGAACCAGCGGAAGATTGATGTGATGGACTTCATCTACAGTGAGATTTGCATTGGTGTGATGGAGAATAGGAAGCCGGCTTATGCTCCTATATTCAGAGGTTCATCAACTCTAAGCTTGGAGAAGAGATCATGGAATAGTATTCGGTTGTTAGGCCAAAGAAGATGGTTCTTTCTCTCATCCGTGGCTCCGAGATTCCTGAGTTTGCCAAAGCCAAGGGCAAGATGTCCCATGCAACTCCTTCCGGTTCCTCGAGTGATGGTTCTCAGCGTCAGTCCTCAAGTGGCATTGCCAAGTTCTTCAAGGCTATGTTTAGCATCTGCAGTGACACTAGAGATATTTCTCATGAGGCTAGGGAGCTTGCCAAGGAGACTCTCCACATTCAGAACTCTAACAGGAGGGCTGCTGGGATTGATGTGCCTGCTAACCCTCCCTCTCTTGCTGTTGTTCCCTATCTCCCCATTGAGATTCCTGAGATTTGTTATGACGATTTCTAGTTTGGAGTGCCTCCGGCTGATGGGGAAGACTATGAGGAGTCTGATGAGTATGAATTTGATGCTGCTGGCGACCGTGGTGGAAATGAGGAAGAGGAAGAAGTTGATGAAGAGGAGCATCGCGGAGATGATGAAGACCTTGAATGATCTCTTGGGGCGATAGTGCACTCTTTTTTCTCCTTTTTGGCGTCTTGATGCCAAAGGGGGAGAAGGAGTCCCCATTAGGATATCGTGGAATTTGCAAGGGTAGGGGCACAAGTTTCTTGTCTTTTCGATTCGATCTTATAGGCTTGTGCTTTGTTTTCTTTACTTTCATCGTTGAAACATCTGCTTTATGTTGTGTGGAACCTTGGTGACTTGTTTGTGTCACTCTTACCCGTGGTTAAGTTATCTTCGTTATAACTATCTGCATGCTTACATTATTGTTGTATACTATATGCATTTGTTGTGAACTTGTTTAGTATTGCATGGTTTCTAAAAGATAGGGGTAGCAAATCCTATGTGTTGTGTGCCTTCCGGTGCACATATCTAGGGGGGTCCCGACTATTTTTTGGAGACCAATTATTAGTGTTCACCTTGTTATCCCCGTGAATCTTTATGTTGTCATCAAACACCAAAAAGGGGGAGATTGAAAGAGAATTTTTGGAATCCCTAAGTTTTGTGTGTTTGTTAACAACATAAATGAGTTCTAACCATGTGATGAATATCTAAAGGTACAAATATTACCAGCACAAAGTGGTGTTGAAGATATGGTGAAGGAGAAAAAGATCGAGAGCTGTTTTCATGATCAAAGTAGAGATTTCTGTTGCCATCCGGATTCATTCCGGATTGGACGCAAAAAACTGTGTTAGGATCCGGATTCATTCCAGGTGATTTCGGGATCGAGATCCATTCCGGATTCATTCCGACTTTGCCGTGAAAACCTCTGTTATAATCCGGAACCATTTCGGGCTATTCCGGGTTCATTCCAACATGAACGTAAAATCCTCTGTTAGGATCCGGAATGCCCCGGATTATTCCGGACGGCCGGATTCATTCCGGATTGCACATCGATTGCAGGAAAACGACTAGTTTCTTGGTGGACCTATAAATAGAAGACCCCTTCTTCTCCAAAGGTGTACCTCGTCCATAATTGAATGCTCCATTGATTGAGCTCACCCACCAAGCTAGATCTCCCATTTCCTCCACCCAAACCTGTTGAAACTTGGAGGATTGAAGGAGAAGCCCCAGATCTACATCTTCACCAACCTGTTCTTCATTTCCCCCTCATTCACTTGAGGGGAACTAGTCTAGGGTTTCCATTGTTTGGAGAACCTAGACCTCTTGCTACTCTTGGCGATTCTTGGTGTTGGGAGCCCCCAATTTGGTTGTGGGTGTGTGCCCCAAGATTGTTGTGAATGATTCAATTCCCGCCTCAAATGGGATCAATAGTGGAAGGTGGACTAGGCCTCCGTGGCGTTGTTCATCGGAGAACATGGTGAGGCCTTTGTTGGCGTTGAGTAGGCCTTCGTGGCGAAACTCACACCCCTCCAACAAGACGTACTCCCTTAACAAGGAGGAACTCGGGAATACATCGTGTCTCCGTGTGCTTCCGATATCGGTTACCTCGTTCCCCCTCCTTTACTTGTGCTTGTATTGTGTTTGTATTTTTTTTGTCATATAGGTAAATTCACCTTAGTTGCATTATCTAGAGAATTTACCTTTGTGTCAAGCCTTAAATTGAAGAAAAAATAAAATTGGTCGTAGCACCTATTCACCCTCCCCCTCTAGGTGCCCATACTATCCGTTCACCTTTACGATGAGAAAAATCACCGAGTCACAAAAATCTTCAAAGATCCCCCCTCCCAAAATAAATTATCTAACATCATGACAAATCTCCTCCTTGAAAATCTCCCAGTGGGTCTGATAAAATGACGTCGTGAATCCGTCTATACCTAGGGCTTTTGTTGGACCCATATGGAATAGTGTTGCACCAATTTCCTCATCGGTATGGCTTGCATAGATCCTCGTTCATCAGATCTATTACCTTTGGGGAAATAGCATCGAGAACTGCATCCACAGAGGTACACGGTTCAGAAGAAAAAATAGGTCTTCATAGAAACTTTGAACCATACCTTTAATCTCCCCATGTACTTCACATCTTCATCCATCCGGTCGCAGCAACAGATCGATCTTGTTAATTTTCCATGGTGTCGACGCCCTAGCGTGGAAGAACGACGTGCTACAGTCTCCCTCTTTCAACAAATCAACACTCGAACGTTGACGGGCCATGATCTCCTCACGCTCAAATAATTCATTGAGCTCCTTCTCCATCTCTCGCTCTTCCTTCATAACTTCCTCGGAAAAGACATGTTCGTGAATATCAGGCAGCTTCCCTTCGAGTTGTCGAATTTTCTTGCGGATTGAGCCAAAGGTGACACGACTCCAATCTCTCAGCGAACCAGTGATGACTCCCAAGTGCAGGAGATCAATTGTAGTACCTTTCGATAAGTATTTGAGTGTCGAACCCACGAGGAGCTGAAGGTAAGCTATATATTCTCTAAAGCCCTATAACCCTCTTATATGGTTGTTTATGCAAAGCGATAAGTTTGAATACAAGGAACTAACTAATTAAAAGCAAGTGACGTGGAGTGTGGTTTGTCTAGTAATTTGTGAAGCAAGTTTAAAATGCAAGTAATACTAAAGCAAGTTTCTAAGCAAGTTTCACAAGTAGCAAGCAGCAAATATCTCAAGTATCTCAAGGGAGCAAGTGTTCTAGCAATAGGTGTTTCGTTCGTGTGGTTGTCACAATTAGTGAAGCACATGTTTTAGTCTTAGTTGTTTCTTCTAGGAAGGAGCCATGAATAGGTATAGTCAAGTAAATGATCTACAACCCCTTATGATGGATCATGTGGCCAAGTAAATGACTGCACAAGATTGATTAAGACATAAAGTCCCACCATAGCCTTACGTTCTAAGGTCCCCTATATATATCCCCCAATAACTTAACTTTGTGGCTCGGTCTCAGGTTATTGTCACTCCCAAGTCACCACCACTCCATTATGCTACCGGTGATCACCTTACATGCATTCCCCAACATATGCGTGCACTCATATATTGTACATAAAGACAATCATAGAAGATAACAAACTTGTATGCAACCAATCAACGAACTATTTCACCATTGCCAAGAACAATTCACTACTCAAACATAGACGGGGAGACACAATACATCAAGGGAATATAGTATTGCATCATACCTCGTGTTTGCCAAGAGATTACAGTGGAGAGATGGAGCTGATCTTGCTGTAGATGTTGATGATGAACACGCCGGAGGGGGTGGAGCCCTCTGGGGGTGATCCCGGCGGCGTTTCCCCCCTCCGATCTTCTCCGGCGGCAGCCTTCTGTCTCTCTCTTTCGTGGTTTCGTCTCTCGGCGCCGCCTCCTCCTCGAAAAGGCCAGGGGACCCTTTATATAGTCGTTTTTAGGTCACGAGACACTCGGGAGAAGAAAGATCGACGTCATCGGAGCCACGGGGGCAAAATGGGGGCCTCTCACGCGACCAAGGAATCTGGCTGCATAGAGGGTCCTCTTTGCCACCTGGTTGGCCTTTTGGCCCTCTACTTTGGCCCATGGTCTTCGTCTCGAAAATTCTGAACCGTGCTCTTTGGCCTTGCCCTTTTTGGAGTCCCGAAGCTCCCGGAAAGTCTGAAACACTAAAAAGTACGTTTTCTGGAAAAACAGGGTTAGAACCAAAAAAGGGGGATTGTTCAGAAAATCCCCCAAATCATTATTAAACATGAATATAAGTTGCTAATATGTAGGAAAAACAAGTAATAACATGCAAAGTTCATGTATGCATTTTACATGCATCAACCAGCCACATGGTTAAGTGTAGCCTGATGGCGTGTAGACGCCCTTGTTGGTAAACCCCAAGAGAAAGGTTGTGAAGAGTGCAACAACAAGTTTTCCCTCAGAAAAAACTAAGGTTGAATCGACCAGTAGGAGGACAAGCAATCTCTGAAGGTTGATGCAGATAAGGTGGCAGGGCGCACTACTGGTTCAGCAGCAACGTGGAACCTACACAACACAATCAAATAACTTTGTCCCAACGAAGCAGTGAGGTTGTCAACCTCACCGGTTTTGCTGAACACAAAGAGGTTAAACATATGGTGTGGAAAACAGTAGGAACAGTATGAAAGCAGTAGGTGTTTTATCAGTATGAGGAAAATGGACCGGGGTCCACAATTCACTAGTGGTGTCTCTCCGTGAAAGATAAATAACATGTGTGGTGAACAAATTACAGTTGGGCAATTGACAGAAATGAAGGCTGCACTGTAGTGCATATGCAGGACATAAAGATTACTATGTGATTTATGCAGGCATTACAACAAAATACATAGACCGTTATCCAACTGCATCTATGCCTAATAATCCACCCTCCGATATCATCCAAACAAACGTTGGGTATTAAATTGCAAGCAACAGATAATTGCAGTAAGCAAAGTGTGTAATGTAAACAATAACATTATCCTTAGACAAACCATTGTTGTTTTCTCCCTAATGGCAACAACACATCCTCCATCCGTCACGTTTCTGTCACTCGAGCACAGATGCAAAGGAGGCATGAACCCACCATCGAGCATAAATACTCCCTCTTGGAGTTACTAGCGTCTACTTGGCCAGAGGATCTACTAATAACGGAGAGCATGCAAGATCATAAATAACATATGCATGAAAATAACATGATAGATTGATAATCAGAAGACATAGCATTCAACATTCATCAGATCCCAGCAAACACAATATGTAGCATTACATAAAGATGATCTTGATCATGTTAGGAAGCTCACAAGATCTAAACATGAGGTACAAAGTGTAGAGAACAACCATCTAGCTACTTCTATGGACCCGTAGTATAGGGTTGAACTAGTCACGCATCACTTCGAAGGAGGGCATGGTTGTGTAGACCCTCCGATGATGAATTTCCCTCCCGGCAGGGTGCCGAGAGACCTCCAGAACTCTCGAGATCTCGGGATGACGATGACAGCGTCCTCGGGTGTTTTTTGGGACGAAGTGGAATCTATCGAGGGTTTACATATTGGGGGAATAAATAGGTGAAAGGGCAAAGGCGGTGGAGGCCTAGGGGGCCACACCACCCCACGGCATGGCCAGGGGTGCACCACCCTATGGTGTGGGCCCCCCAAGGCCCCTCTCCGGGTCTCTCGAGGATTCCGTGGAACCTTCGGGAATTCTAAGACGCGTGGGCTTCGAATTTTCCACTTCCGAGAATATTTCCAGAACAACTATTATGAAACTAAAAACAATAGAAAACAGGAAACTGACTCTGTGGCGTCTTGTCAGTAGGTTAGTCCGGAAAATCGATAAAAAACATAATGTGTATATAAAACATGTGGGAAACAATAAGAAAACAACATGGAACATCGAAAATTAAGGATACGTTTATGACGTATCAACATCTCCAAGCTTAGTTCCTACTCGTCCTCGAGTAGGTAAACGGTAAAAACACATAATTTCTGAGGTGACATGCTACCAACATAAACTTGATCATCAATATGTAAAAGCATATGTAAGGTGAGATCATAGAACTTTTACACAAGCATGATAAATAGAACTTTAGTAATAAAGCATAGCAATCACCTTGCATCATGAGAAGTAACACAAGTAGAATATCATGAATAACAATTCAAAGAAAGATATACGTTTGTTTCAAGTATAGAGAAAGCATGGCAAAGTGATATTTCGCAAGTCCTTAAGAGTGGGGAAAAACATACATGCCAGGACATCTTCAAAGTTCATGAGGAAGACTAGAACAAATAATTAAAGAACAAGCAATAACACATCATGAATCAATTAATAATGTTTCTGAGACAAATGCACATAAAACTCATAATGGCAAATATGCTCTCTCAATTGTGCATAAAGTTAGAAGATGGATACTCAACATAAAAGTAAAAGAAAGGCCCTTCGTAGAGGGAAGCATGGATCACTCATGTGCTAGAGCTTTTGTTTTATTAATTAGAGGTATTAAAATGTTTGACACTCCTTCCATCCATCTTACACAAACCATGGTTAACCGAATCCTAGGGTGCCTGCCAACAATCACATACTGTGGAGGAGTGTCTATATTTTGGGAGGTGTATGCTAATGTTAACGAATGGTAAACAGAAAATACAATACGTCACAAGACAACTAGACTTCACAAGAGCGTCTCCCATATGAAGGACGCAACTGGTGTAGAAGATCATCCTTGTTTCTCTTTTGTTTACACAATTATGGTTTGACTGATAAATCAGGGGAAAAAATAGTGAAGAGAATTTATGTGTATTAATTTGG
Source organism: Alopecurus myosuroides (assembly GCA_028641055.1). Lineage (NCBI taxonomy): Eukaryota > Viridiplantae > Streptophyta > Magnoliopsida > Poales > Poaceae > Alopecurus > Alopecurus myosuroides. Next base: position 14,155 of record JAPCYS010000667.1, on the reverse strand, counting down.
GGCTGGGAACCCCGCTGCCAGCTCTTCTATCAATTGGATAAGCGGATGAAGCCACTAGTCCAGGGTGTGAAATCCAATCAACAAGTGAGATAAAGATTCCCTATTTTCGTCCTCACGAGCAAAAACAGGAACACAAAGCAGGAGTAATTTTGAAGGTTTTAAAGGTAACACATGAGAAATTTACTTGGAGTGGCGGTTAATTACCACATATAGGTAGGTATGGTGGACACAATGCGAAAACTTTGGTTTTGGGAGTTGGATTGCACGAGTAGAACTTCATACTCAGTACAGGTGGAGGCTAGCAAAAGACTGGGAGAGACAAATCAAGAGAGCATAGGAGCCAGAATCATGCATAGCGACATAAACATCATTAATGAAAGCATAAGTGGTACCACAAGTTCTAAAACTAAATGATAATAGAGGCTATTAGAGACTGGTTCATAGTCATAAACATGGTGTGAGCATGGGCCAAGTCAACCAAATAAAACATTCAAAGGAGAATACCGCAAATTTATGCTTCAATATGACAAGAACAAGCCATGATTCTTTCAATGGAACACTAAACACTCTCAGATATTTGAGGCTAATCATGATACTCAATAACCACAAGGCTTTAAAACTAAAATAACATCTAGCATGATATGAAAAAGGTCTAGCCTCAGTCTATACAGGCTTCTACTTCCACCGTTAAAAATTCTACTTCGAGCAGCAATTTCTTTTCCCAACAAGCACCATACAAAACATGCTTTAAAAAAATTATCTACATTCTACATCAAGCAAACATGAGATTACTCACATAAAACTACTAAAACTAACAGTTCTAAATAATAGATGCAATGAAAACAAGAGCTAAACAAGAATTGTTGCACTAAGTAGAAGAAAAACTAAGAATACTAGCATAGCAAGTATTCAAACAAAAAAGCGGAGCGTGTCTCTCTCCCAAACAAGGATGCTAGGTCCAATGATATTATTGCATAAAGTAAAACAAAGGAAAACAAAATAAAACAAACTGACGCTCCAAATAAATTTCATATGATGTGACCGAATAATTTCACGAGAAGTGACCTGATAGATAGTTGATGAAGAAGGGGATGCCTTGGCCATCCCCAAGCTTAGAAGCTTGAGTATTCTAAAAATATGCTTGGATGAACCACGGGGGAATCCCCAAGCTTTTACCTTGCACTCTTCTTGATCACATATATCACCTCCTCTCTTGACACTTGAAAATTTCCTTCACACCATACTCAAACAGTAATTCGCATTAAAGGGTTAGTGCAACAATAAAAAAAATCCATGGGTTCCGTATGGCACAAGTTCTATTGATACTTTTAAACATTAGCTACAGCCACTGATGTTTCGTGAAGCAAAGAAATCCAATTGACATTGCAAAAGAGCAAATGCAAGAAAAATGGCAGACTGTCAAAACGAGAACATCCTGTAAAAAAGATTTTTTCGAGGAACTTACGTTGCTCAAATCGAAAAACTTAAAGAACGAAAAAGTTGCGGAATTATCTGAGGAATAAGCACAAACAATTTTAGGTCATTCTAATCTTTCTGGATTTTTCACATTTTTTTACGGTGGACAGCAGAAATCTGTTTCTTGCGCAGAAATCCGAAAGCCAACTCCAACTTTCGTCAGAAAATTTACTTGGCACTACTAAAACATGAAAATAAATATACAAAGGAGTTTCTACAGAAGTATACAACCCCTTTACTCAAAGAAAACAGAGAAAAACAAAGAAAAAAAATAAAACCATGGGTTATCTCCCAAGAAGTGATTTTCTTTAACGCCTTTTAGCTAGGCCTACAAAAATGGAATCAAGTATTTCAAGTGAAGAAGCATGCAAATTGTTATGAAGCTTATGTTTACCTTTATTACCCTTATTCTTGTTTTTAGGGAACTGATGGTCCAAGCATGATTTGGAGGTGAAATTCATGGTACCTTTCCCCATATCAATAGTTGCTCCTAAGAGCCTCAACATAGATCTTCCAAGGGTAATTTGTCCCCCTCCTGCACATTCAATAACAAGATAATCAATGGAGACCATTTTTCCTAGAAGTTTTGTAAATACTCCCTCGCGCCCGGCCTCGCTCTCTCCCGCGCCGGCCCCAGGCCGGCTCACTCGACCACCTACCCGGCCTCGCGCGCACTCCACGCCGGCCTGGCCGGCACCCCAGGCCGGGTCGCCCGGCGCCACGCCCGGCCTCGCTCGCTCCCGCGCCGGCCCCAGGCCAGAGCGTTCGGCCACCTGCCCGGCCTCGCGCCCTCCCACGTCGGCCTGGCCGGCTCCCCAGGCCGGGCGCCCGCCTGCACACGCACACACAAAGGGGAAGGGCCACACCCCCTCCACCCCTCCCTAACCACCCCTTCTTCTTCCCCCACAAGCCACTCCCATTAGAGCCCCTCCTTGGAGCTCTCCCTCCCCCCTCCCCCCACACCCTAGCCCATCCCTACCACCCAAACTCACATATCTGCAAGCCCTCGACCTCCTCCACACTCTCCTCCCCTTGGATTTCTCTTTGGTGCACTCTTGGGGAAGATCCTCTCACTTCATTTTTGTGATTTTTTTTTTCAAGATGGCCTCCAACTCGGGTAATCTCTAGGGCCCCTCTTCTATACCGTGTTTTATGTGTTTTATATCCATCGGTATACTAGTTTGGTTCATTGTTTTGGGGTTTAAATCTCACCTAGTGTTCATGATAGATCTCACATCGTTCATATGTCACACTAGCCTTACCCTAGATAAATCAATTTCATCTACTCCCTCCGATCCGATTAAACTGTCGAGAGCATACAACTACGTACGTACAACTTCCAAGTATAGCGTGCGACAATTTTTTCGGATCGGAGGGAGTAGTTGTGTTCCTCAAGATGTAGTCTCGAAATACAACAATATTTTCTTTCATGCTATGCTATGGTATCGTACTCACTTGCCATGTTATGATATAGTTCACACTTGCCACTCTCCTATTATCATGCTAAAAATACAACAATTTTCTTTATCTCACACTATGCTATGATGTAGTCCTAACTTGTCATGCTATGATGTAGTTATGTTGTACTCACTAGTTAATTTTTGCTTCCCACTCGTGTTGCTATCACTCATAACCATGGAACATTTTTTTAATCCAACAACGACCATGTGCACTTACTATAATTGTCCATATCCATGCATCATTCCTCTCAGGTGATTCCGATGCACCACATGCTCTTCGTCCTCGCAAGAAATGTGTTGCCTCTGTTGCTAGATCTACTCCCTCTCGGAGACAGGGTGCTTCCCTTCCTGTCAATCCAACTGAGCCAGTGGTCAATAATTGGGACGGTCTGAGTACCACTGATTTTGAGAATGCTAGGTTGAAGTTCAATCCATATGCCTTTGGACAGAGTACTTGTGCCGACCCATGGTTTTTCTGCAAGATGCATCAAGTTATGTATGAGTTCATCCTTGGCAAACTTCAGAACAACTATGTTGATCAGCATTTCTTTGATGTGGACACAACCCGCACGCATTGGCCAGGGGTTATGGAGCTTATGGATTTTCATGGTCTCACTCCTCTCATGGGGAATAATAATAATCACCCATTTGCCATCGAGTTGATTAAGGAGTTCTATGCCACAGTTTTCTTCTCCACTGAGGGCCCCCATACTTTGACTTGGATGAGTGGTGGTGTTCAGTGTACTGCTTCCATGACAGAGTTTGGCTCTCTTCTTGGCGTTCCATTGATCAAGTATGATGGTATGAACAACATTCGCATCCATGGTGATCCGAAGTATCTTATGAAGGCTAAGGATGGTCTGCGTCATTGCTACCCGGAAGGCTCTGGATCTCAGCACATTACCAAGATAAAGTATTTCACTAAGTTTTGGTACATTGTGCACACCATTCTCCGGAACACTATCAATGTCAAGTTTGGTGAGAGGGGTGAGGTCCACAAATGGTTGATCAATCTTCTCTTTCACATTGGCACTGCTATGAGGAACAACAAGCCCTTGGATATTCTGGATTTCATGTGGCATGAAATGACGACCGTGGTTCGTGATAAGAGGGTGCCCATCTATGGCTCCTACCTTCAGATACTCATTGAGTCGAAGATCCTAGCTGGTCTTGTCAACAACTACGCCAAGGTGACTCCCAATCGGTCTGTTCTTCTCTCGGCTGCTGAGGCTGAGTTAGCAGCTGCTCAACGCCCCAAGCGTACCCGCACACTGTCCACGGTGCCTAGTACATCTCATGGTATCCCCAGTTCTTCTTCTCCGGAGCCTACTGTCCCCTCTTCTGGCACTTTCAGCATCAAGTGGGCACTTCAGAAGATGAACTGCTTCTTCATTGACAAGCAGCAGCAGGAATGTCAATCCTATCGCAAGGGCAAGGCCTCTCGTCGCAACTAGCGGGCTATCATGACGGCTCTTCAGCTTCCACTCATCTCTTCTAGCTCGGATGAGATCCCGGAGGACCAATGGAAGTCACAACACACCTATTGGCTTGGCGATGACGCTAGTTCTCTCGGCCCCTTTGGGGCCTCCTTTGTAGCCGCTGCTAGTTCCAGTCAGGCACCTACCGAGGACTTTTCCTCGCCGGATGATGAGATGGATGATGACGAGTGATTGGACATGCATCATTTTCTCCCTTTTTTGTCTCTTGATGCCAAGGGGGGAATATTCACGCATTGCATTGCATATCATGCATCCATTTGCGTTTTATCATCGCTATTACTTTCCTCAATCTTAGTTGATATTACTATTTGTGTGTTTCATTGAAATTTGTTACTATTGTAAGACTATGTCTATATTATCTATCGTACTATCTATCTATCTATCTATCTATCTATATATCTACCATGTGATGTGATATTTGATGTGTTGAAGATCATAGTAAGGTTATCATACTATCTATCTACCCACTAATTGATGTGATGAAGCCATAATGAGGCTATTCTTTATCTATCTACCACTATGAGAAGAATGCTATGGTGAGATTTATTTTATGAGCAATACAATCACTTATATAAAGATGACATTATGCCTATACATGAATGCTCACAACTTAGTTCAAAGTTGTTTCAACAAACTCTTTGCCTATACATATCCATCTATAGTGCTATATCATGTTGATGCATGTAAAATGCATAGATGAATTTTGCATATTTTCACATGGTTTTCTATTACATATTGCATCATATAAGGGTATAATTCAATGTTTTATAGTATTTTGGGGTTAAATTACAAAGTCCCCCAACTTTTATGGAATTAACCCTGCCTGTCAGAAACCCCGTTTTCTATATTTTTGACGTTTCAGGGGGCAAACTTCCGCGAAATCACCTGAAAATCTGCGGGGGTCATTTTCTTGGAAGGAGAAGACTTGCGGGCGAAGGATCCACGAGAATTGGGCAAGGAGGCCCAAAAGAGGACCCTCCACGCGGCCAGATTCCTTGGCCGCGTGAGAGGCCCCCTTTTGGCCCCTGTGGCCCCAATTCCTTCCATCTTCGACTTACCGACTCCGTCTTGACCTAAAACCGACTATAAAAAGGGTCCCCCGTACCCTTACGGAGGAGAGCGCCGCCGAAACACCGAAACAGAGACCAGACGTTCCAGATTGGAGGGGGAAAACTCCGGCGGGCGCCGCCCGTGTGATCTCCTACCCCTCCAACGTCATCTCCATCGACATCTCCATGAAGAGGGAGTAGTCCACCCTAGGGCTATGGGTTTGTGGAAGTAGCACTTGTATCTCACTCTCTATGTGCTTCACTAATTAGATCCGTATGAGCTGCCTCACATGATTACGGGCACCGTTGTAATTCCTATGTGGTGGATCTTTTCTATGAGTTATTGAATCTGAGATTGCAATTGTTTCTCTTGAGTTATTTGAGTAGATGTATCTTATGTACCCCGTTCTTATTTGCTAGCTTTGATCAATCTAGTTCTTGAGAGCGTGTGTGGGGATGGGTGCATTAGTTGGAGTAACGGGGGGTGGCTAGTGCTGTGAAAGTGACAGAAGTTCAGCGATCCACTTAGGTTTTGTTAAACCTTTCTTAGTTACCTCACTAGGGATAAAAAGGAGTACCTTGTTACCGGGGATTTGAAGTGACACTAATCAATCTCCATGACTAGATCTAGCAAGTTCTTACTTCAACTTCATGTCACATTGCTTAAAGCTATACTCTGGTTTTTCCTTAATTATCGAGGTGTTATGATTTATTTCGCATCTTGGTGGAGTATAAGAGGGATCAATATGACCGTAGAGATATCTATGCTAGGACGTGATGCCCATATGAAAGTACTCAATGTTAAACATGTTATTGTAATCTCACATGTAATTCTTTATGTCCACCGTCTACCACTTTATTTGAGAGAATGCAAGTGTGAAACCATGAACCCCGGTCCAATTTTAAATATAAGAAAACACTCTAGTTACTTTGCTGCAATTTACTTTACTTGCACTTTACTTTACTTGCATCTCCAATTCGAATTTACATTATCTCCATCACCACTTGCATCACAAAAATACAAAAATAATCCATTGCATATTTATTTTCTCATTTGCATTTAGTAGTAGATTTAATTATTGCACATTTACTTTAAGTTTGCATTGCAATTTAGAAGTCTCACACCTTGTGCTTGACAACCACTTGGTGAGGTTGAGGGCACAAAATTCTCTACTTGTTTGCAGGATCCTGGAGGAAGCTTGGAAGACAACTGCTGAAATACTGGCTCCCCAAGAGTTCGATATAAACCCTCGAGTCACCCTCGTGGGGAAGAAGGCTTGCCACTAGCTACACACTCTGCACTTGGAGTCTCAACCTAGCCATCAAGCGTTTTTCTGGCGCCGTTGCCGGGGAGCCATAGGTGAAGGAGTTGTCCAAGGGAGCTCACAAGAAGTCTTCATCACCAACAAGGTGTGCAAACACCTAAGATTGGGGAGGTTGCACCTACGTGAGTACCGTCCTTTCTATCTCCACCTTCTTTCAAGTAGATTGTTTTGTTTCTTGTCTTGTTTTTGTTTTTGTTTTGTTTTGTTCTTGTTTTTGTTTTGTCTTGCATATTTTATTTTAGTTTGCATTTAGTTTTGCATTTAGTTATCTAGTTTATTTTAGTATTTCGAATTTGCCTAGTTACTTTACTTTTGTTTTGCATAAAAATTTAAAAACTACATAAAAACTTGGAAAATGGAGCAGAGAACTTATTGGCCATTCAGTGTTAGGAATTTCCCTCAAGAGCTAAATATTCCCGTTGAAAAATTAGAGGTAGATCCTAATGTTATTAAAATGATTTATGAATCTCGTTTCTATGGAAAGCCTAAAGAAGACCCTTTGTTCCATCTTAAGAAATTTGATGAAAGATGTAAAACTTTGAACTTGAATCATGCAAACATCAACACTACTAAAGTTAAACTCTTTCCCTACTCACTAGGAGGCAAAGCATTAGATTGGATATTAAGATGGCCTCCTAGAAATTTTACTACTTGGTTCAACTTAAGGGCTGCATTTATTGAAAGGTTTTGTCATGCTGAAAAGAATTACAATGTTAAACAATTGCTCATTACCTTTAAACAAGAAAAAGATGAATCAATGATACAATCATGGGAGAGATTTAGAAGTAGAGCATATGGAATAGGGCATGGCTTTAGAGATTGGATACTTATGCATATGTTTTATAAGGGACTTTCTGAAACTTCTAGAGCCTTTTTAGATAATTAATGTGGGGGATCTTTTACTAGTACTAATGCTGCAAATACCCATGTTTTGCTTGAAAGTTTGCTCTTAGAGGTTAAAATTAAAGAGAGCTTAAAAAAGGCTGAAGTACCCGAGGATATTTTTGATGATCGCTATGAGATTTTTAATATGCATAATAGAAAAGGAAAAGTAGAGGAAATTATGATGCTTACTGAAATTAAGGATCCATTGCTTGATTTAGAAAAAAGTAGCTTTCAAGAACTTATTGCTACTCTACAAAAATTTGCTAGTGATCCCACTATAAATGTTAATCAACCTGGCTTTGGATCTTATATTGCTAATCATGTCTTGCAAGAAAAAATTGCTAGGTACAAGAATGAGGCCATGATACCTCCTAAGATTTGGGATGCATGGATCCCCAAGGTGCTAGTTTCAATTGGAAAAGAAATTCACCATGCTATGTTAGATCTAGGTTCTAGTGTATCGATACTCTCTAAAGATTATATGAATTGCTAGAACTAGAAAATTTAGAAAAGTGCTCAAGTGAATTTATCCTTGCTGATAACTCTACTAAACATGCTGTAGGACAAGTAAAAGATGTTATGATTGAATTGCACATGACTTTCGTACCCGTTGATTTTATTATTATGGATATGGGGGATAAATCCCCTAGTCCTATTATTTTGGGTAGACCTTTTCTTCGTACTACAGGTGCAATCATAGACTCCAAGTAAGGTAATGTCAAGTTTCAGTTCCCTCACAAGAAAAGCATGGAGCACTTCCCAAGGAAGAGGGGAACGCTGAAGAACAAGCTCCCTCATGAGCTTTATCCCTCTTGATTATCAAGTAAGTAAAGCCTAGCTATATGGTTATAAAGAACGCGCTTTACGGGAGGCAACCCGGTTGTTTTTGTTTGGATTTTCCTAGTGTCCTATTGATGTCTCAAGAGATTAGTTTTTTGTTTTAGTTCTGGAGTTTTCAATAAAGAGTCAAGTCAAACCCATTTGTACTTATAAGTTGCTATCCTAGTGTATGAAATTTCTGTTTCAGCACGAGTCTGCTCACCGTATGATTTTACGTTTTTTATTGGTATGTCGGATTGAGTTAATTTTTTAGTATGTTCTGCAACTTTTCGTCCTCTGTTAGCACAAAAATTGTCTTAATTTTTTGACGAGTCTAGCTTAGGGAAAAACGTTCATTTTTCTGCTGCTGCTTTTCTGGACAGATTCTGCCTTCTTTTGTTTTATGCACTCTTTGGGCTTGGGAATCGAATTTCCATGATTCTTTCAAGCAAGAGAGTGAACATACAACATAATGAACCTTATTGTCTATCTACTGGAGCATTTGATTTGGAATTTTGCACAGCAAGCATGTGATTTGTTTGTCCTTGCTAATCTCACCCCACAGAAAAAGAATGGGAGAAACATGTTTTGTGAAGTTTTTTCACAGGGAATAGAGGAGCTGCGCCTCAAGACATCCAAGAATGGTGAAAGCCATAAGCTTGGGTATGTGATGAAAACCCCACTAGAGCTACACTCTTTTGGTTAGCACATGTCTACTTTCTGTTTTTCTAAGCAAAGCATTTATCGTAGAGACTTGAAGCGTCTAGTTTTTTATTTTTATTTTTGTTTTGATAAGACCACCACCATCATTTTATATGAGATTGAGCTACTGAAGTTTGGGGTTGGAATGTATTGGATGCTAGTATTATTACTTGGAATAGGGATGCCATGGTTGATTTGAAGAGCTACGTATGTTTGCATGATTTATAGGCTTTTTATGTGTAGAAATTTGCAATAATGTTGTCTTGAGCTATCTCTTATTCATGTCCTTGATGTTAATTGCTGTTTTATTTAGTTTGTCATGAAATGATTAGTTCTATGGACATATGCATGCATAGTAGCTGGTCAACTATCTCCCTCTTGCTAGCCCAAAAATTTAAAAATTCCAACAAGTAAAAACTTGTTTCCAACACTCCTTAGCCAAGTATTTCCAGTGAGTCCACCATATCTTCCCATTAGCTTCATTGTTATTCCTAGTATGTTCACCATGTTATTGTGTTATTTATGTTCTAAATTAAGATATTCACTTTATTAATTGTCATGGGTTGAACTTGGGATAGGACTCTCACGAACTTTTGAATGCACACTTTACTTTTTATGCATCTAATAAACATGACCCAATAATGGGAGCCACAAGTTTTGCGTTTGACAAGTGTGTGGTTGGGAGCTAGCTATAAACGTGTATCACCGGAAAGCTTTCAACATTGCACAAAAAATTTACATGTGTTTGATATCATGTACTTTTGTTTTTGGACTCCTGCCATGCCGAAATGAAATAGAGGAATAGTAAGTTTTGATGAGTAAGTATCTATATGACTAGAGAAACGCATTGGGCCGCTAACCCAAGCCATGCTTTATCATGGTGGAAATTTACTTACAGCTTGAGTGACTCTACAACATCCTATAATAAAATAAGAAGCTATGCATACTAGTGAATGAAAATAAAAAGGATGATGAGTCTACTCCGTTTGTTCATCTTGTCATTGTAACATGGGCTTGTTTTCATGTCATGGGGCAAGAGGTACCTATTTGCGGTTCTCTATGACGTCATTAATACTTATTATGATTGTACAAAGCTTATTAGGAATCTTAAGTTGAGTAATCATGGAGTAGGTTTTCACACTCACGGGGCATGAGGCTTTCAACCACCTTGTCATTCTCATTACTTCAATACTCACATTTTAAGATGCTAGTGATAAAGGGGCAATGAGAGTCCTAGATCAATGGATACCACATTTCAATTAGTAATTTTAGTTGAATAATTTAGAGGCTAAATAAGACTTGATCATGTTTACCTCTACTCAATTTTCTCCAAAGTGTCCACCATATTTTCTATTCTCCATTATGCTATTCTTTGACCAATATAGGATTTTATTTTTCATTTTGTGTATGCATTTGGTCCATAGTGCTTTTATTTCATTATACACTTTGTGAACTTTCATGAAGCATCTTTGCTTGCATATTTGATATTTCTTACAACATGAATTGTATATTGCTACTCATTTCTAGTATTAATCATTTGATTATATGTAGCATGAATAATCCTCCTTGGTATCCCATGATTGTTTCAATATGCAAAACCCATCTTAGTTTTATCACCTTCATACTCGAGGACGAGCATGGGTTAAGCTTGGGGATGTTGATGCATGTAAAATGCATAGATGAATTTTTCATATTTTCACATGGTTTTCTATTACATATTGCATCATATAAGGGTATAATTCAATGTTTTATTATTTTGGGGTTAAATTACAAAGTCCCCAACTTTTATGGAATTAACCCTGCCTGTCAGAAACCCCGTTTTCTATATTTTTGACATTTCAGGGGGCAAACTTCCGCGAAATCACCTGAAAATCTGCGGGGGTCATTTTCTTGGAAGGAGAAGACTTGCGGGCGAAGGATCCACGAGAATTGGGCAAGGAGGCCCAAAAGAGGACCGTCTACGCGGCCAGATTCCTTGGACGCGTGAGAGGCCCCCTTTTGGCCCCTGTGGCCCCAATTCCTTCCATCTTCGACTTACCGACTCCGTCTTGACCTAAAACCGACTATAAAAAGGGTCCCCCGTACCCTTACGGAGGAGAGCGCCGCCGAAACACCGAAACAGAGACCAGAAGTTCCGGATTGGAGAGGGAAAACTCCGGCGGGCGCCGCCCGTGTGATCTCCTACCCCTCCAACGTCATCTCCATCGGCATCTCCATGAAGAGGGAGTAGTCCACCCTAGGGCTATGGGTTTGTGGAAGTAGCACTTGTATCTCTCTCTCTATGTGCTTCACTAATTAGATTCGTATGAGCTGCCTCACATGATTACGGGCACCGTTGTAATTCCTATGTGGTGGATCTTTTCTATGAGTTATTGAATCTGAGATTGCAATTGTTTCTCTTGAGTTATTTGAGTAGACGTATCTTATGTACCCCGTTCTTATTTGCTAGCTTTGATCAATCTAGTTCTTGGGAGCGTGTGTGGGGTGATGGGTGCATTAGTTGGAGTAACGGGGGGTGGCTAGTGCTGTGAAAGTGACAGAAGTTCAGCGATCCACTTAGGTTTTGTTAAACCTTTCTTAGTTACCTCACTAGGGATAAAAAGGAGTACCTTGTTACCGGGGATTTGAAGTGACACTAATCAATCTCCATGACTAGATCTAGCAAGTTATTACTTCAACTTCATGTCACATTGCTTAAAGCTATACTCTGGTTTTTCCTTAATTATCGAGGTGTTATGATTTATTTCGCATCTTGGTGGAGTATAAGAGGGATCAATATGACCGTAGAGATCTCTATGCTAGGACGTGATGCCCATATGGAAGTACTCAATGTTAAACATGTTATTGTAATCTCACATGTAATTCTTTATGTCCACCGTCTACCACTTTATTTGAGAGAATGCAAGTGTGAAACCATGAACCCCGGTCCTATTTTAAATATAAGAAAACACTCTAGTTACTTTGCTGCAATTTACTTTACTTGCACTTTACTTTACTTGCATCTCCAATTCGAATTTACATTATCTCCATCACCACTTGCATCACAAAAATACAAAAATAATCCATTGCATATTTATTTTCTCATTTGCATTTAGTAGTAGATTTAATTACTGCACATTTACTTTAAGTTTTGCATTGCAATTTAGAAGTCTCACACCTTGTGCTTGACAACCACTTGGTGAGGTTGAGGGCACAAAATTCTCTAATTGTTTGCAGGATCCTGGAGGAAGCTTGGAAGACAACTGTTGAAATACTGGCTCCCCAAGAGTTCGATATAAACCCTCGAGTCACCCTCGTGGGGAAGAAGACTTGCCACTAGCTACACACTCTGCACTTGGAGTCTCAACCTAGCCATCACATGTTTGAATAATCTTCACACTTCACATATGTATATCATGCTATCATCACATATCCTATTGTCCTATAAAACATAGAGGGAGAGGAGAATCATAATCTTTGCACTCCATGTGTTCATCAAATATATATATCTCATGATTGGGCACACAAATAGGGGGAGTACCCCTATAATTTTTATCTTCTTGCAAATAGCCATGATAAATTATCCGCAATGCAAATCCGTATGTTGTCATCAAACATCAAAAAGGGGGAGATTGAAAGGGCATTTGTTCCTAATCTTGTTTTCGGTGTTTGATCACAACATTTGGAAGATCTAATGGTTTCCTAATTATGTTAAGAGCCTATCATGGATAAGTGCAATCATACACCTCCCTGGACATCCATATGATCGGCAACAACAATGGAGAAAAGATAAGAGAAAAGGAAGAAAAGAAACGAGAAGTGGAGAGGAGAAAACAGGGGAACCGGCCTCCCTGGCCGGGCCCCTAGGCCGGGCTGTTTAGGCGGTGCCCCGGCCCCAGGCTGGCCCCTAGGCCGGGCCGTTCGGGCGGTGCCCCGTCCCCAGCTCGCCTCCACGCCGGCCTGGTCGGGCTCCCAGGCCGGGCTGCTCGGCGCTGCCCCCGGCCACTGCTCGCTCCGTGTCGGCCCTAGGCCGGGCCAACCCAGGCCGGGGTGGAAGGGGGTCGCCGGCCCCAGTCCGGCTGCTAGCTGGCCCCACTGTGGCTCGAGGTCGGGGTGGGACTTGGTGCTGTCCCGGAAGCCCCTGGCCGGCCTGGCCGGTGCCCTAGGCCGGGGTGTGCTGCAGTGAGGGGTCCCCCAACGACCGTTTTCTCCCCTCCGGTATAAAAGAAGATCATCTTCTACCTTTAGAAAGCGTCAATCATACTCACTCTCTCCACCATTGATTGACCAAGCTCAAGCTCAAGCATCTCCCCAAATCCCTAACCAAAGTTCGTGATACTTTGGGATTTGGAGGAGACATCCCCGATCTACAACTCCACCAACCCGATTAGAAATCACCCCACTCATCCCTTAGGGATCTTGTTGTTCTTAGTTCATCGGAGCCAAGAACCTTGTTGCTCTTAGCTCATCGGAGCTCAGAGCCTTGTTGATATCCCCAGAGCTCTTGTGCTCGTGGATCTTGTTTCTCGAAGTCTTGGTGGCTCTCGGGATTTGGTGAGGACCCTCCAAAGTTGTGGAGTGTGCCTCATCCTGGTGAAGGTTCTAGTTGTCAACCTCAACGGCAACATAGTGATTCGAGCCTCTCCACATCGGTGGAAGGACTCGAAGGAGATACGGTGTGCCATTTGAGGGCTACTCGATGTTCCACATTGGTGGCACCGCACCGCTCCAACGAAGATTAGCTTCCATTGGGAAGTGCACTTTGGGATAAATCTCCTCGTCATTGTGTTCGGTTATTCCTCAACTTACCTTTACTTGTTGCTACTAGCTTTGTTATATATTCACCTTGTGCTAGTTTTACTTGCTCAACATATAGGATTGTTCACCTAGTTGCATAATCTAGACAATCTATATTTGAGCACTATCTTGTTAACTCGAAAAAGAAGTTAAAATTTGTAATT
>JAPCYS010002572.1:0-49414 GCA_028641055.1 Alopecurus myosuroides | reverse complement strand
TCCCGAGCGCCGGCGTCCACCGGCGAACGGGGAGAGCAGGTCTCCGGAACCAGTCGCCTTTGTGATCCTGTACGGGAGAGGGGGAATTAGGTTTTTGGGAAGCGCTCTGCGCGACTGCTCGCTGCTTCCACGACGGCTCGTCTGCCTAACAAGTCAGGCGGTGCTGCGTACCGTCGCCTCAAGCGTCGTCTACTCCGACCCGTCATCGCCAACGTTGTCATCAACAACGTTACTACAAACGATCGGTACGGAATCTGTGTATTTAACATGTCTACTGTTTACATGTTTAGAGAGATCGTGTTGCTATTATTCATGTTGTTTGCTGCATTAGTATATTCGAGTTTCACATGTTAATAGCTGTTGTCGTCATGATTATATTCTGGAATTAATCGTGGAAATTATGCCTAATTATTCAACAATCCAAAAACCTAATTGTAGGCAATTTCCTGAACTGACTATGGCCCACTTAAGTGATTCGATGAAACCGGAAAAGTTCAATGGTACCACCTTTAAGAGATGGCAACTGCGAAGCCAACTGTGGCTCCAGTCCATGAAAGTGTGGGACATTGTTATGAGTGGCCTTCCTGAAGGAGCTTCTGACGAGGTTCAGAATAAGTTCAAGGAAGCCAATAATAATTTCAGAGGCTGTATTCTGAGTGTCCTGGAGGGACGTCTGTGCGATGTGTATATGCACATCGAAGACGCTAAGGAGCTCTGGGATGCACTGAATACTAAATTCGGTGCGTCCGATGCTGGCAGTGAGCTGTATATCATGGAGAGCTTTAACGATTACAAGATGGTGAATAACCGTTCTGTAGTCGAACAGGCTCATGAGATACAGTGCATTGCGAAGGAGCTTGATCTGCTCAAGTGTGTGATTCCTGATAAGTTTGTGGCTGGATGCATTATTGCAAAACTGCCTTCTTCATGGAGGAGTTTCGTCACATCTCTCAAACATAAGAGACATGAGATATCAGTTGAAAATCTGATAGCGTCTCTTGATGTTGAGGAGAAAGCTCGGGCAAAGGACACAACTGAGAGAGGTGGTGATTTGCAGTCTAGCGCCAATATGGTGCAGAAAAATCATCACGTCAAGAATAACAGCAAGAACAAAGGGAACTATAAGCCCCAGTTCAATGGTCCTGTGAACACTACTACTGCCTTTAAGAATAAGAAGAAGAAGAAGGTGCTGAACAAAGCTGGACTCGAGTGCTTACGTGTGGAGCGCTCGGCCACTTTTCTGTGGACTGCCCAGATCGTGCAGACAAGAAAGGGAAGAAAGGCTCCAAGAATGTCAACGTGGTGACCGCTAGCAACACTGATGGGTACGGTAATATACCGATGGTACTTTCAGTTTTTCAATCTCCTGTTGGTGGATTGATACGGGTGCTAACGTTCATGTGTGTGCTGACATCTCTATGTTCACTTCTTATCAGGTCGCACGGGATTCTTCCGTCCTAATGGGGAATGGGTCACATGCTTCTGTTCGTGGTGTTGGCACGGTAGATCTGAAGTTTACTTCGGGGAAGATCGTGCAGCTGAGGAACGTGCAGTATGTCCCTTCTATGAATAAGAATCTCGTCAGCGGCTCCCTTCTTTGCAGAGATGGGTTTAAAGTAGTGTTTGAGTCCAATAAAGTAGTTGTGTCGAGATTTGGACAATTTATTGGTGAAGGCTATGAGTGCGGAGGCTTGTTCCGCTTTTCTCTTTCCGAATTTTGCAATAAGTCAGTAAACCATATTTGTGGCAACGTTGATTCAGATGTTAGTGTTTGGCACTCTCGTTTATGTGTCATTAATTTTTGGTTTACTGTCGCGGCTATCCAGTTTAAATTTAATTCTGAATTTCACCATTGCCAAAAGTTCTAAGTGCCATAGTTGTGTGTAATCTAAGAAACCTCGGAAGCCTCACACGGCAGCCGAGGAGAGACACTTGGCACCTCTAGAACTCATACATTCTGATCTATGTGAGATGAATGGTGTGTTGACAAAAGGTGGAAAGAGATATTTCATGACACTCATTGATGATGCTACTAGATTCTGCTATGTTTATTTGTTGCAAACTAAAGATGAGGCTTTAGACTACTTTAAAATCTATAAGGCTGAAGTTGAAAATCAATTAGAGAGAAAGATCAAGCGTTTTAGGTCGGATCGTGGTGGAGAGTATTTCTCTAAAGTATTTCATGAATTCTGTGAGGAACACGGTATTATTCACGAGAGGACGCCTCCCTATTCGCCACAATCAAACGGAATTGCTGAGAGGAAAAACCGCACGCTGACCGACTTGGTGAACGCCATGTTGGACACTGCTGGTTTATCTAAGGCATGGTGGGGGGAGGCTCTGTTGACTTCGTGTCATGTCCTGAATAAAGTTCCTAACAAGAATAAAGAGAAAATCCCTTATGAGGAGTGGGTTGGGAGAAAACCATCACTTTCCTATTTGCGTACTTGGGGATGCTTGGCAAAGGTCAACGTTCCAATTCCAAAGAAACGCAAAACTCGGACCGAAAACAGTGGATTGTATCTTTCTAGGTTATGCTCAGCGTAGCATTGGTTATAGATTTCTAGTGGTTAAATCCGAGGTACCTGATATGCATGTTGATACTATTATGGAATCTCGCGATGCAACATTTTTTGAGAATATGTTTCCTATGAAAGATATGCATAGCTTTGCTAAATTTTCTTCTGAATTAATTCCGGAATCTAGTACATCTAGTGATCATACTGAACAACCACATGATGAGAACGTCCTTGAGAAGGATGACAATGAAGCTCCTAAACGGAGTAAGAGACAAAGGATTGAAAAATCCTTTGGTGATGATTTCATTGTGTACCTTGTGGACAATACTCCTACGTCTATTGCAGAGGCATTTGCATCTCCAGATGCAGATGACTGGAAAGAAGCTGTCCATAACGAGATGGACACCATTCTTCTAATGGGACGTGGGAGTTATCTGAACGACCTTATGGTTGTAAGCCAGTGGGCTGTAAGTGGGTGTTCAAGAAGAAGCTAAGGCCTGATGGTACTATTGAGAAGTACAAGGCACGGCTTGTAGCAAGGGCTACACTCAGCGAGAAGGCAAAGATTATTTTGACACCTATTCACCTGTTGCTAGACTGACCACATTCGTGTACTACTTTCCCTGGCTGCCTCTTATGGTCTTATCGTTCATCAAATGGACGTAAAGACAGCTTCCTTAACGGAGAGTTGGAAGAGGAAATCTATATGGATCAGCCTGATGGGTTTGTAGTAAAAGGTGAAGAGAGAAAGGTGTGCAAATTGTTAAAATCTTTGTATGGACTGAAACAAGCACCTAAGCAATGGCATGAGAAGTTCGACAGAACTTTAACTTCTGCGGGCTTTGTCATTAATGAGGCTGACAGGTGTGTATACTATCGCCATGGTGGGGGCGATAGTGTTATATTATGCTTGTATGTTGACGACATACTAATTTTCGGTACAAGCTTAATTGTGATCAATGAGGTCAAGTCTTTTCTATCAAAGTGTTTTGATATATGAAAGATCTGGGAGAAGATGATGTAATTCTGAACATCAAGCTTATTAAGGATGAGAGTGGGATTACGTTGACGCAATCACACTATGTTGAGAAGATCTTGAGCCGTTTCGGCTTTATTGATAGCAAGCCTTCTCCAACACCTTATGATCCTAGTGTGACGCTTCGAAAGAACAAGAGGATTACGAAAGATCAATTGAGATACTCTCAAATAATCGGTTCACTCATGTACCTTGCGAGCGCGACGAGGCCTGACATCTCTTTTGCTGTGAGCAAATTGAGAAGGTTCATGTCAAACCCGGGTAATGATCATTGGCATGCACTTGAAAGGGTCATGCGTTATCTGAATGGTACTATGAGCTATGGGATTCATTATTCAGGGCACCCTGCTGTGCTTGAGGGATATAGTGACTCCAACTGGATCTCAGATGTAGATGAGCTCTACGCCACAAGTGGATATGCATTTCTTCTTGGAGTGGCGCGGTGTCATGGAGGTCTTGTAACAGACCATATTGACGAGGTCAACCATGGAAGCAGAACTTACTGCTTTAGATACAGCTACTGTTGAGGCAGAATGGCTGCGTGAGCTCTTGATGGACTTGCCGGTGGTTGAGAAACCATTACCGGCTATCCTCATGAACTGTGACAATCAAACGGTGATTGCCAAGGTGACCAGTTCTAAGGATAATGCAAAGTCATCAAGACACGTCAAAAGACGTTTGAAGTCTGTCAGGAAATTGAGAAACTCCGGAGTAATTACTGTTACGTATATTCAAACAGACAAAAACCTGGCAGATCCCTTTACGAAGGGACTATCACGTAATGTGATAGATAGTGCATCGAGGGAGATGGGTATGAGACCCGTGAGCGTTACACCATAGTGGTAACCCAACCTATGTGATCGGAGATCCGTGAATTAGGACCTGGGAAGAACAACTAGTGGTTTGACTGAGGAGAGTATTTGGTAAACCCTCTCTAAGTGATGATGCATAACTCTCAAAGAGCTGTAAGGTAGGTTGGCAACATGCCTTAATGTGTTTATGTTGGCTATTTATAGCAAAGATGTTGTCCTACAGAGCATTCTTGAAAGAACACACCTATGTGAGTCCGACTGTAAACGTCGCAGTCTATGAGATTTGGGTGATCTCTAGTAAACTCATGAAGAGACCACGGAGTATGACGCATATGCTCCACCCGCGGGGTAGGCTACTGGCAGCCAAGTACTAGTTATGACTTTGAGTAAAGTCTATTGGCACAAAACTTGCAATTCAAGGCATAGTCCATTGTTCAAGTTGCTGATAGATGTAGCTTAAGGTTCTAGGCGGAAGTTCAACTTTACAGTCTCTGCTGAAACACTGGTATATAAACAAGTAGCGAGGATTGGCAAATCTTCAAATGGGCATTTGAGATCTGGTGGGGGATTGTTGGAATTTTAGCCCATGTGATTGTGCTGAAATATTGGGCCCATATGTGGGTAGCCCAATAGACAAATCCTGAAATCTCAAAATGGCCCATGTGTACAAATGAGTGGTGGGAGTGGGAAGTTTAGTCCCACATTGGAAGTTTGAGGAGTTGCACACCACCTTATAAGGTGGAGTGTTGTAGGGATGGTATGTGAGTGAGAACAAGAGAGCCTCTCGCGCACTCCTCCTCCTCCGCCGCCGCTCGCTCGTCTCGACACGACACGTCGCGATCGCGTTTCGTGAATCGAGCCTCGAGCCGAGACAATAATTATCTTTATTTTGCTGTTTTGGAAAACCGATTTCGTAGTCGTGACGGACGCGTCACAGCTGAGGCGGTTCGGGTCGCTCCCGAATCGCGTGCTGCAACCGACTCGGATGTGCGGCGTGGGCCTCCCACGTCGCACGCGTTAGGGTTTTCCGGACCGCCCTATAAAAGACGCGCACCGTGGGCACTGTACACACACCGAAACCAATCTAGGTTTGCCACCTCGTTCTTGCGCCGCCACCGTAGCTACTCCATCCCGACGCCGGCGTCCACCGGCGAACGGGAGAGAAGGTCTCCGGAACCAGTCGCCTTTGTCATCCTGTACGGGAGAGGGCGAATTAGGTTTTTGGGAAGCGCTCCGCGCGACTGCTCGCTGCTTCCACGACGGCTCGTCTGCCTAACAAGTCAGGCGGTGCTACGTACCGTCGCCTCAAGCGTCGTCTACTCCGACCCGTCATCGCCAACGTTGTCATCAACAACGTTACTACAAACGATCGGTACGGAATCTGTGTATTTAACATGTCTACTGTTTACATGTTTAGAGATCGTGTTGCTATTATTCATGTTGTTTGCTGCATCTAGTATGTTCGAGTTTCACATGTTAATAGCTGTTGTCGTCATGATTTATATTCTGGAATTAATCGTGGAAATTATGCCTAATTATTCAACAATCCAAAAACCTAATTGTAGGCAATTTCCTGAACTGACTATGGCCCACTTTAGTGATTCGATGAAACCGGAAAAGTTCAATGGTACCACCTTTAAGAGATGGCAACTGCGAAGCCAACTGTGGCTCCAGTCCATGAAAGTGTGGGACATTGTTATGAGTGGCCTTCCTGAAGGAGCTTCTGACGAGGTTCAGAATAAGTTCAAGGAAGCCAATAATAATTTCAGAGGCTGTATTCTGAGTGTCCTGGAGGGACGTCTGTGCGATGTGTATATGCACATCGAAGACGCTAAGGAGCTCTGGGATGCACTGAATACTAAATTCGGTGCGTCCGATGCTGGCAGTGAGCTGTATATCATGGAGAGCTTTAACGATTACAAGATGGTGAATAACCGTTCTGTAGTCGAACAGGCTCATGAGATACAGTGCATTGCGAAGGAGCTTGATCTGCTCAAGTGTGTGATTCCTGATAAGTTTGTGGCTGGATGCATTATTGCAAAACTGCCTTCTTCATGGAGGAGTTTCGCCACATCTCTCAAACATAAGAGACAGGAGATATCAGTTGAAAATCTGATAGCGTCTCTTGATGTTGAGGAGAAAGCTCGGGCAAAGGACACAACTAAGAGAGGTGGTGATTTGCAGTCTAGCGCCAATATGGTGCAGAAAAATCATCACGTCAAGAATAACAGCAAGAACAAAGGGAACTATAAGCCCCAGTTCAATGGTCCTGTGAACACTACTGCCTTTAAGAATAAGAAGAAGAAGAAGAAGGTGCTGAACAAAGCTGTGCTCGAGTGCTTTACGTGTGGAGCGCTCGGCCACTTTTCTGTGGACTGCCCAGATCGTGCAGACAAGAAAGGGAAGAAAGGCTCCAAGAATGTGAACGTGGTGACGCTAGCAACACTGATGGGTACGGTAATATACCGATGGTACTTTCAGTTTTTCAATCTCCATGTTGGTGGATTGATACGGGTGCTAACGTTCATGTGTGTGCTGACATCTCTATGTTCACTTCTTATCAGGTCGCACGGGATTCTTCCGTCCTAATGGGGATTGGGTCACATGCTTCTTTCGTGGTGTTGGCACGGTAGATCTGAAGTTTACTTCGGGAAGATCGTGCAGCTGAGGAACGTGCAGCATGTCCCTTCTATGAATAAGAATCTCGTCAGCGGCTCCCTTCTTTGCAGAGATGGGTTTAAAGTAGTGTTTGAGTCCAATAAAGTAGTTGTGTCGAGATTTGGACAATTTATTGGTAAAGGCTATGAGTGCGGAGGCTTGTTCCGCTTTTCTCTTTCCGAATTTTGCAATAAGTCAGTAAACCATATTTGTGGCAACGTTGATTCAGATGTTAGTGTTTCGCACTCTCGTTTATGTCATGTTAATTTTGGTTTACTGTCGCGGCTATCCAGTTTAAATTTAATTCCGAATTTCACCATTGCCAAAGGTTCTAAGTGCCATAGTTGTGTGCAATCTAAGCAACCTCGGAAGCCTCACACGGCAGCCGAGGAGAGACACTTGGCACCTCTAGAACTCATACATTCTGATATATGTGAGATGAATGGTGTGTTGACAAAAGGTGGAAAGAGATATTTCATGACACTCATTGATGATGCTACTAGATTCTGCTATGTTTATTTGTTGCAAACTAAATATGAGGCTTTAGACTACTTTAAAATCTATAAGGCTGAAGTTGAAAATCAATTAGAGAGAAAGATCAAGCGTTTTAGGTCGGATCGTGGTGGAGAGTATTTCTCTAAAGTATTTGATGAATTCTGTGAGGAACACGGTATTATTCACGAGAGGACGCCTCCCTATTCGCCACAATCAAACGGAATTGCTGAGAGGAAAAACCGCACGCTGACCGACTTGGTGAACGCCATGTTGGACACTGCTGGTTTATCTAAGGCATGGTGGGGGGAGGCTCTGTTGACTTCGTGTCATGTCCTGAATAAAGTTCCTAACAAGAATAAAGAGAAAACCCCTTATGAGGAGTGGGTTGGGAGAAAACCATCACTTTCCTATTTGCGTACTTGGGGATGCTTGGCAAAGGTCAACGTTCCAATTCCAAAGAAACGCAAACTCGGACCGAAAACAGTGGATTGTATCTTTCTAGGTTATGCTCAGCGTAGCATTGGTTATAGATTTCTAGTGGTTAAATCCGAGGTACCTGATATGCATGTTGATACTATTATGGAATCTCGCGATGCAACATATTTTGAGAATATGTTTCCTATGAAAGATATGCATAGCTTTGCTAAATTTTCTTCTGAATTAATTCCGGAATCTAGTACATCTAGTGATCATACTGAACAACCACATGATGAGAACGTCCTTGAGAAGGATGACAATGAAGCTCCTAAACGGAGTAAGACAGAGGATTGAAAAATCCTTTGGTGATGATTTCATTGTGTACCTTGTGGACAATACTCCTACGTCTATTGCAGAGGCATGTGCATCTCCAGATGCAGATGACTGGAAAGAAGCTGTCCATAACGAGATGGACT
Source organism: Alopecurus myosuroides (assembly GCA_028641055.1). Lineage (NCBI taxonomy): Eukaryota > Viridiplantae > Streptophyta > Magnoliopsida > Poales > Poaceae > Alopecurus > Alopecurus myosuroides. The sequence continues at coordinate 41,001 of JAPCYS010002572.1, read as the reverse complement.
CCATTCTTTCTAATGGGACGTGGGAGTTATCTGAACGACCTTATGGTTGTAAGCCAGTGGACTGTAAGTGGGTGTTCAAGAAGAAGCTAAGGCCTGATGGTACTACTGAGAAGTACAAGGCACGGCTTGTAGCCAAGGGCTACACTCAGCGAGAAGGCGAAGATTATTTTGACACCTATTCACCTGTTGCTAGACTGACCACCATTCGTGTACTACTTTCCCTGGCTGCCTCTTATGGTCTTATCGTTCATCAAATGGACGTAAAGACAGCTTTCCTTAACGGAGAGTTGGAAGAGGAAATCTATATGGATCAGCCTGATGGGTTTTTAGTAAAAGGTGAAGAGAGAAAGGTGTGCAAATTGTTAAAATCTTTGTATGGACTGAAACAAGCACCTAAGCAATGGCATGAGAAGTTCGACAGAACTTTAACTTCTGCGGGCTTTGTCATTAATGAGGCTGACAGGTGTGTATACTATTGCCATGGTGGGGGCGATAGTGTTATATTATGCTTGTATGTTGACGACATACTATTTTTCGGTACAAGCATAATTGTGATCAATGAGGTCAAGTCTTTTCTATCAAAGTGTTTTGATATGAATGATCTGGGAGAAGCTGATGTAATTCTGAACATCAAGCTTATTAAGGATGAGAGTGGGATTACGTTGACGCAATCACACTATGTTGAGAAGATCTTGAGCCGTTTCGGCTTTATTGATAGCAAGCCTTCTCCAACACCTTATGATCCTAGTGTGACGCTTCGAAAGAACAAGAAGATTACGAAAGATCAATTGAGATACTCTCAAATAATCGGTTCACTCATGTACCTTGCGAGCGCGACGAGGCCTGACATCTCTTTTGCTGTGAGCAAATTCAGAAGGTTCATGTCAAACCCGGGTAATGATCATTGGCATGCACTTGAAAGGGTCATGCGTTATCTGAATGGTACTATGAGCTATGGGATTCATTATTCAGGGCACCCTGCTGTGCTTGAGGGATATAGTGACTCCAACTGGATCTCAGATGTAGATGAGCTCTACGCCACAAGTGGATATGCATTTCTTCTTGGAGGTGGCGCGGTGTCATCACTAGTAGGGAATGGCTTATAGCCACCACCATACCGCTGGCCAACAATAATTGTCGTTGCCCAGCGCTAACAGCACTGGCGAACAGAAATACCTGTTCGCCAGCGCTTTGAAACACTACCGCTGGCGAACCACCACCCTTGTTCGCCAGCGCTATGGCCGGGCCCCACCTGCGCGCGCTACAGCCGCTGCCCAATATTAGCGCTGGCGAACAGGGCAAAGTGTTCGCCAGCGCTACGCCCACAACCGCTGGCGAACGGGTGCTGCTGTTCGCCAGCGCTAATATGTGGGTCCAGCACGCATCTTAGCGCTGGCGAACAGCAGCACCTGTTCGCCAGCGGTATTCCGCAGATCTAGCCATAATGCACCCCCACCCACCCACTTTCCCCTCCACTCTCTCTTCTTCACCTTGTCCCTCTTCTCTCTCTAGCTCGAAATTATGCCAATTTCTCCACCCTCCTACTCTATTTTGAACCAACTAAATTTATTTTAGTTGGTATATATATGTTTATCTCCCTCCTAACATCATTTCTACCCCAAATTTTCCCTCTCTAGCCATCTAGATCTAGAATTACCCCCTTTCTCTCCAAAGCTCCAAAATTCTCCGGATATCGTCGTGTAGCCATCTATCATTTGAGGTGGGATGAATAATAATATATAATTAAATGAGTTTGTATATAAATTTTGTCCGGATACACGCGATATGCAATATGTGTGAAATTTCACCGGATTCAACAATGGTCGTGTGATGGAGACGATAAATGCATGTGTGCGCAATTTGTTGTGGAATGAAATTGAGTAGCCAACTATCGCCGGAATGTTGATTCATTTCCGTCTCGGCATAGTTTGGCACTCCCTAATAACCTCCTATTTGTAGGAAGGTCATGCCGAATTTTTTCGTGAATACGACATGAAGTGAAATTTTTGATATGAAAATGAGTTGCACTTTGCCGGAATGTTGATTCATTTCCGTCTCGGTAAAATTTGGCACTCCTCTAACCTCCAATTTGTAGGAAGGTCATGCCGATTTTTTTCGTGAATATCGAAATATATATATATATATATATATATATTATGTTTGGTTCTAATATTAATTATATCGGCGCGCGCTCTCGTGCAGGCGACATATAATGGTGGTCGTTAAGAGTGAACGTGTCGTGAATAGTTACTTGAGACACGCGACAGAAGACATGTTACAAAATGGCCGCAAGGAGATACGATGTCCATGTCGAAAGTGCACACTAGGGGGCTTGCTCAATCCCTTTACCGGAGACTTGCTCAGTCACCTCCTAAGGTATGGTTTCATGGATGGGTATAACAGTCAGTGGGTAAGTGATGATGAAGATGATGAAGTCCATGGGGCGGCGGCGGTAGGAAATGATGTGCAACAGGACAATAGCAACGATCGACTAGAACTACAGCAGGACCAACTACAGCAGGACCAAGATCAGCCTCATGACCCCGCACATGATCATGGAGAAGATGTTGAACAAGACGTGGAAGAAGATCACGAGGACACAGGGATGTTGGGAATATGCCCTAGAGGCAATCATGTATGATGTAATTCCCACTGTATTCATAAAGTTATTAAGTTGTCCTTGTTTTGAACATATGATATATGTCATTGAATATGTGATTCGATTGTGGAACTATATATTCATGTTGTTCATACTAGATTGTCCTTAGTCATTTAGGTTGTGCTGGACACACACCCTAGACTAATGTGAGTGTTGGCTGATGACACGGTTCCACTTGTCATGGGCATGGTGATGCCATTCCAACGTTCACGGATTTGGCTAAAGAGTTTAGCAAGTCGGACTGACCCACATTGAGATGCAACGATCAAGTCGTCATTTGCATGTCTCAATCAATGTAATCCTTAGACCTGAGATTGTCGCACAATCCGAGTTGTGGATCACCGACTTAGATTCTGTCAAACGTTGTTCTGTGACAAGGCAACTATAAAGGCATAGTTCGGGTCAAATGAGAAGCAAGCTGCGTGATGTGGATAATCAAGATGGGATTTTGCCCCTCCGAATGGAGAGATATTCTCTGGGCCCTCTCGAGTGATATGATTCAGGAAGCATGGCCATGCGCAACTCAGTTAAGTGTTAACTGTGTCTGTTGACTAAGAGTTAGTCAGATGAATCACATATCACGGATCGAGAAGAGAGTTGAACTATTAAAGGGATGACGATGAATCGCCTATAGTTCGACAAGGTATATCGTGAGGCAAAAGGGACTAAGATGAATATCACATTGAAAGGTATGTCGTCATGACTCAATGGTACTTGGGAGTCGGCACGTTCTGCTAGGAGCCGCTACCGATTGATCGATTGGGAGTTGGACTCCAATCGTGTCCAAGTCGCCATGAGCCTGCAGGGTCGCACACTTAAGAGCGGGAGCAAATATTGGTTGGGTTGGACCCGAACCGGAAATGGACTGAATTAGTGAGTCGGACTCACAGAGGGAATGGGCACAAGTGTTGTGCAGCCCATTACCATACGCTATATAAAGAGGGGCGCAGGTTGCCCAGCGGGCACGTTAGTCCACTCTCCCATGCGTTGGGAACCCTAGCCCCACTCAGTCCAGCCGCCGCACCGGACCTAGCAGTCCGCCGTCGGAGCTCCTCCTCGTACGTGTGGATACCGGCAGAGGTGCTGTACGTTCAGCACTTCGACGTTCGAGGGATTGGATCGGCCGGACCGGATCGTGGGACTGCACTGCCCCGACCAGACGCGCTACATCGATAATCCGCACCTGCGCGTCTAGTGGTAATACTCGTGGCCTTCTACCTCGGCTAGTTCTTGGGAGTACCGCGTAGGAAAAGTTTTTCGTTTATCTATACGCGACCCAACAGTGGTATCAGAGCGGTAGCTTCTGGTATTAGGCCCGAGATCCGTACATATGTGATATGTAGTTAGCGTTAGATGTGATCTAATTGCTGTTTTGGTGGTCGGTCTATGAGATAGATCGGTTTTGTACAAGGTTGATTGGATCAATCGTACTCGGGGTTAATGGATGATCTGGTTTCCGTGATCATACTGCTAAGGTCGTGGAACAACTTACCCCTACCGGTCGGTTTCCGCCATCGGGGTATACCGTGACACATAAATCCAGTTGCGGTGATCGAAGATCAAAGAGTTTGGTCGAATCGGAATACGGATCAGATTCGGGTAAAATCGTTTTATCCGATGAAGAAATCCATGATCGGAATGCAGATGAGATCTGCGTTTTCCGAAATCAACGGGCGCTGCCCGCACCCGCGAGGGTCGCTGCCCTTCGATCCCCGCCCGCTATCCGGCTAGCGGGACCGCCGTCGTCCTGTCGTAGCGCCTTAGATGTCGTTGCGAGTTTCACAACGCCGGTAGATATCGTATCTATGCATAACTTGTTTTTGCAGGAAGTTGTGAATGGTATGGCTTATGTGCATGTGATGTGTGTAATCCATACATGATCTGCGTATCATGTTTTTTGTCAGCCGGCTGGAGCCTAGGTGCTGTCATTTTATTGTATACCGGCCTGCGTGTCGGATTCTCTATGTAAATTTCATTTACTTAGCTAGTGTAGCTTGTTGGAGAACCCGGAAGGCATGCAAGTCGATGTACAAGTCGGCTACATGGAGTAAGATGGCACGTGACAAGAGTTGGCACGAGTCGACTTACAAGCTTCGTGGAGATGGAGATCACCATGAAGAGAGCCATACCATTTCACATTATAATTGCTTTATTTGTGTTATTGTTATGCCTCTATTTACCTCTATTTAGATAGTTGGTAGATTCTTTAATCCCTCAAAGAAGGTCTAGTCGGTCGCCCCGCCAGTGCTGCACCATCACAAGTCGGACATTCTTGGTAGTGGGCTCATAAAATTGAGGTGCTACCAATTCTTTCCGGTTAGGTGGGTTTGAGTCGGACTCTTACAAGCAGAAGCACTTGGTAAATCTAGACGAGTCCATCACAACGGTTGTGGGCTCGGGGCGAGGTAGATTGGGAGCCGGGGCATGTGATGTCACCCAACTAACAGGAGTCGTATAGAGATACGATTGGCAAGGTGTTGCCTACCTAGATCACTTGACGGCTAGCGGTGATGCTAAAGCTCACTAGTCGGCTTGCTTATTTAGGATCTTGAATCACTTAGCAACCATCGGAGGGATGTTGGTTCTAGTGGGAGCATAAGTATTAAATCGTTTAATATGCCTGCTCTTTTATGAATACATGTCTTAAGTGTTTTTGCGTATTTTCTGTTGTAGATCAATGGCACCTAGCAACCTTCCTCAGTTGTCCACTTTTGCGTTGAGGTCAATCCTAGAGAAAGATAAGCTTAATGGAATTAATTTCACCAACTGGTATCGTAATCTGAGGATAGTCCTCAAGCATGACAAGAAGAGCATGTTCTAGAAACTCCACTTCCAGAAGAGCCTGATGATGATGCGACTGTCGCTGTCACAAATGCCTACCGTAAGACTAGAGATGAGTCTACGGAGATTAGCTGTCTTATGCTTGCACACATGGAACCGGACTTGCAGCAGCAGTTCGAAAATGTTGAGGCCTACGATATGATCGAAAGCCTCAAAAGTATGTTCCAGGCTCAAGCAAGGACTGAGAGGTATCAAGTCTCTCAAGCTTTGCTTGGCTGTAAGCTTAAAGACGATCCACTGAGTCCGCATGTAATCAAGATGATTGGTTACATACAGTCTTTGGATCGCTTGGGCTTCTCAATTAAAGAAGAGATCGCCACTGATATAATTCTGAACTCTCTTCCTAGTGCGTATGGTCCGTTCATCTCGAACTATCATATGCATGGTATGGATAAGAGTATCACTGAATTACATGGGATGCTCAAAACGGCAGAGGCTGATACAAGAAAGGCGCCAGTCAAGTGTTGATGGTGCAGAATAAGGCTAAGTTCAAGAAGAGTTCTTGGACTAAGAAGAAGAAGGATAAGTCAGGAGGTAGCGCCCATGGCCCTGTCCAGAGTGCTCCCTCAAAGACTAAGCCTTCTCCTACAGCCGGAGCCAATTGCTTCTATTGCAAGCAGGATGGCCACTGGAAGAGGAACTGCACCAAGTATTTGGCTGACAAGGCCAAGAGTGGAGGTATGACTTCCGACTCAGGTACACTTGTGTGTAATGTTATAGACATTTATCTTGCTGATTCCCCTAATAGTTCTTGGGTATATGATACCGGATCAGTCATTCACATTTGCAACTCGTTGCAGGGGCTGGTAAGAACTAGGAGCGTGGCAAGAGGAGAGGTTGATTTCGGGTCGGCAACAAGGCGAGAGTCGCTGCGTTTGGAAGTCGGCACGATGCAACTTCATTTACCTTCAGGATTTATTTTGGAACTAAATAATTGTTATTATGTTCCAGCGCTTAGTCGAAACATTATTTCCGCCTCATGTTTTGATGAGACAAGGTTATGAGTCGAATATTAAGAATAATGGTTGTTCTTTATATTTGAAAGATATGTTTTACGGCTTTGCACCCGTTCAGAACGGGTTATTTATTTTAAATCTTGATAGTGAATCGGTCTATAACATAAATGTTAAAAGGTTGAAACCAAATGATCTGAATATGACTTACTTTTGGCACTGTCGGCTTGGTCATATAAGTTGGAAGCGCATGAAGAAGCTCCATGATGATGGACTTCTAACTTCGTTTGACTTAGAGTCATTCGAGACATGCGAATCATGCCTACTAGGCAAAATGACCAAGACACCTTTTGCAAGGAGTTGTGAAAGGGCGTCCGACTTGTTGGAACTAATACATAGTGATGTATGTGGTCCAATGAGCACGACAGCCAGAGGTGGTTATGAGTACTTCATTACCTTCACTGATGATTTGAGTAGGTATGGATATATCTATTTAATGAAACACAAGTCGGAAGCCTTTGAAAAGTTCAAGGAATTCCAGAGTGAGGTACAAAATCAGCTCGGCAAGAAAATAAAGTTTCTACGGTCGGACCGTGGAGGCGAGTACATGAGCCATGAGTTTGATGACCATCTAAAGAGTTGTGGAATAGTTCCTCAACTCACTCCGCCGGGTACACCGCAGAGAAACGGTGTATCGGAACGGAGAAATCGGACCTTGTTGGACATGGTACGATCAATGATGAGTCGGACAGATCTACCTTTATCATTTTGGGGTTATTGTCTAGAAACTGCAGCAGCTTTCACACTAAACAGAGTACCATCAAAGTCAGTAGAGAAGACACCACATGAGATGTGGACTGGTAAAAAGCCAAGTTTGTCTTTTCTAAAGATTTGGGTTGTGAAGCATTTGTCAAGCGACTTCAGTCGGACAAGCTCACGCCCAAGTCGGATAAGTGTATTTTCGTGGGGTATCCGAGGGAAACCTTGGGGTACTACTTCTACAACCGGGAAGAGGGCAAAGTGTTGTCGCTCGGAATGGTGTCTTCCTTGAGAAAGAGTTTCTCAGTCGAGAAGTCAGTGGGAGCACGGTGCAACTCGAAGAAATTCGAGAGGAACCCGCTAGGGGCGAGTCGGCGAACGCCTTGGAGGCTGAGCCGGTCGTGGTACCTACACCGGTAATAGCACCTGAACCACGGAGATCTGCCAGATTACAGAGTGCTCGTGATGTTTTACTGTTAGACAGTAATGAGCCGGCAACTTATTCGGAAGCGATGGTGGGATCTGATTCCGAGTCATGGCTTGGAGCCATGAGATCCGAGTTAAAGTCCATGGATGAAAACCAAGTTTGGAATTTGGTTGATCTGCCTGACGGTGCAAGACCCGTCGAGTGCAAATGGGTCTTTAAGAAGAAAATTGATATGGATGGAAATATTTCCGTCTATAAAGCACGACTTGTCGCGAAGGGGTTCCGACAGGTTCAAGAGTTGACTATGACGAGACATTCTCGCCTGTAGCGATGCTTAAATCAATTCGGATCATGTTAGCCATAGCAGCCTATTTCGACTATGAGATATGGCAGATGGATGTCAAGACGGCTTCCTTAATGGAAATTTAACTGAGGACGTGTATATGATACAGCCCGAAGGTTTTGTCGATCCAGCTAATGCTGACAAGGTATGCAAACTTCAGAAATCCATTTATGGGTTGAAGCAAGCATCTCGGAGTTGGAACATTCGCTTTGATGAGGTAGTCAAATCGTTTGGCTTCATCAAGAGCGATCATGATTCTTGTTTATACAAGAAGTTTAGTGGGAGCAAAGTAAACTTTCTAATCTTATATGTGGATGACATATTGCTGATTGGAAATGATGTCATGATGTTGCAAGAAACCAAGGAGTCATTGGAAAGGAGTTTCTCAATGAAGGATTTGGGTGAGGCAACTTACATATTAGGAATCAGGATCTATAGAGATAGATCCAGGCGGCTCATTGGATTGAGTCAGAGTACTTATCTGGACAAGGTTTTGAAGAAATTCAAAATGGAAGAGTCCAAGAAGGGATTCTTACCGATGTCCCATGGCATAAAACTTAGCAAGACTCAGTGTCCTTCGACAACTGATGAGCGAAGACGGATGAGTGTGATCCCGTATGCTTCGGCAATCGGATCCATCATGTATGCCATGATTTGTACTAGGCCAGATGTTTCCTATGCTCTAAGTGTTACGAGCAGATACCAGGCTGACCCTGGCGAAGCCCACTGGGCAGCGGTTAAAAACATCCTTAAGTATTTGAGAAATACTAAGGAAATGTTCCTGGTTTATGGAGGTGATGAGGAATTCAGTGTAAAGGGTTACACGGATGCGAGTTATCTCACCGACTCAGATGATTCTCGTTCGCAATCGGGATACGTGTTCGTAATGAACGGAGGAGCTGTGAGCTGGAAGAGTTCCAAGCAAGATACGGTGTCTGCATCTACAACAGAGGCTGAGTATATTGCTGCCTCAGAGGCGGCAAAGGAAGCTGTTTGGATCAGGAATCTCCTGATTGATCTTGGTGTGGTTCAGGGCGCGTCCAATCCTTTGGACGTATATTGTGACAACAATGGTGCTATCGCACAGGCCAAGGAACCTAGAAAACACCAGAAGAACAAACATATACTCATGCGGTACCACCTCATTCGTCAGTTTGTCGAACAAGGTGATATCAAGTTATGCAAAGTACACACGGATGCAAACATTGCAGATCCGTTGACAAAGGCGCTACCACAGCCTAAGCATGAGGCGCACACGAGAGGTATGGGCATTAGATGCCTAGGCATATGATGCCAAGATGATTGACTCTAGTGCAAGTGGGAGACTGTTGGGAATATGCCCTAGAGGCAATCATGTATGATGTAATTCCCACTGTATTCATAAAGTTATTAAGTTGTCCTTGTTTTGAACATATGATATATGTCATTGAATATGTGATTCGATTGTGGAACTATATATTCATGTTGTTCATACTAGATTGTCCTTAGTCATTTAGGTTGTGCTGGACACACACCCTAGACTAATGTGAGTGTTGGCTGATGACACGGTTCCACTTGTCATGGGCATGGTGATGCCATTCCAACGTTCACGGATTTGGCTAAAGAGTTTAGCAAGTCGGACTGACCCACATTGAGATGCAACGATCAAGTCGTCATTTGCATGTCTCAATCAATGTAATCCTTAGACCTGAGATTGTCGCACAATCCGAGTTGTGGATCACCGACTTAGATTCTGTCAAACGTTGTTCTGTGACAAGGCAACTATAAAGGCATAGTTCGGGTCAAATGAGAAGCAAGCTGCGTGATGTGGATAATCAAGATGGGATTTTGCCCCTCCGAATGGAGAGATATTCTCTGGGCCCTCTCGAGTGATATGATTCAGGAAGCATGGCCATGCGCAACTCAGTTAAGTGTTAACTGTGTCTGTTGACTAAGAGTTAGTCAGATGAATCACATATCACGGATCGAGAAGAGAGTTGAACTATTAAAGGGATGACGATGAATCGCCTATAGTTCGACAAGGTATATCGTGAGGCAAAAGGGACTAAGATGAATATCACATTGAAAGGTATGTCGTCATGACTCAATGGTACTTGGGAGTCGGCACGTTCTGCTAGGAGCCGCTACCGATTGATCGATTGGGAGTTGGACTCCAATCGTGTCCAAGTCGCCATGAGCCTGCAGGGTCGCACACTTAAGAGCGGGAGCAAATATTGGTTGGGTTGGACCCGAACCGGAAATGGACTGAATTAGTGAGTCGGACTCACAGAGGGAATGGGCCACAAGTGTTGTGCAGCCCATTACCATACGCTATATAAAGAGGGGCGCAGGTTGCCCAGCGGGCACGTTAGTCCACTCTCCCATGCGTTGGGAACCCTAGCCCCACTCAGTCCAGCCGCCGCACCGGACCTAGCAGTCCGCCGTCGGAGCTCCTCCTCGTACGTGTGGATACCGGCAGAGGTGCTGTACGTTCAGCACTTCGACGTTCGAGGGATTGGATCGGCCGGACCGGATCGTGGGACTGCACTGCCCCGACCAGACGCGCTACATCGATAATCCGCACCTGCGCGTCTAGTGGTAATACTCGTGGCCTTCTACCTCGGCTAGTTCTTGGGAGTACCGCGTAGGAAAAGTTTTTCGTTTATCTATACGCGACCCAACAAGGGACACCCCTAACGGAAGTTGTGCGTGACCCTCATCTGAAAGAACTGCTTTTGAGAAAGACGACTAACTCGATATCTGCTGCTAGAGAGCAATCGAAGCTGGCGCAACTAGAGATAGACTCGAAGACACCGTTGTATGTAGGCTGCGGTCCGGGAGAGTCCCGCCTGAGAGTGGCCCTCGATGTTCTGCAGATGAAGGCGAGATACAAATGGAGCGACATAAGCGTCGATTCAAGCCTGCAATACTGGCACGATGTCCTTCCAGAGGGCAACACCTGTCCTAAAAGTTGCGACGAGGCCAAGAAAGTCGTGTTCCCCTTTGATTTACCTCACGAAAAATACCATGTGTGCATCAACGATTGCTACATTTATCGGAAAGAGGACGCGAACAAAACCATTTGTCCAGTTTGCAGCGCCGCTCGATACAAGAAAGGGAAGAAGAAAGCTCCTCGGAAAGTTGTGTGGTACTTTCCGCTCATTCCCCGTCTGCAACGGTTTTCGCGGACCGCAAGGAAGCAGAGCTCATGCGCTGGCACGCGAAAAGGAGGAATAAAGTTTTGAAAGATCCAAATCGGAGTGAAAAAGTAATTCTGACACATCCTTCAGATGCAAGTCAATGGAAAGCAATTGACTGTGAATATCCAACGTTCGGGGCGGAGGCAAGGAACATCAGGTTGGGTGTGAGCACCGACGGACTCAATCCGTTTGGCAACCAGAGCAGCACCCATAGCACCTGGCCCGTGTTTGTATGGATGTACAACATCCCTCCCTGGTTGTGCATGAAGAGGAAGTATATTCACATGAGTATGCTAATTCAAGGGCCGAAACAACCAGGCAACGACATCAATCTATACATGAAGCTGCTTAAAGATGAGCTGGAAACGCTATGGGCCGAGGAAGGGGTGAACACATGGGACGCCTTCGGTGAACAATATTTCCCAATGAGATATGTCTTACTCTGTACGGTTCACGACCTACTAGGCTACGGATATGTGGCGGGCCAGGTGTGCCACGGACATAACGGTTGCGTGAGGTGCATGGATGACCCCACGTTTATGCAACTTCCGAAAGATCCTGGGTCTTCGAAAACAGTTTTCGTTGGCCATCGAAGGTGGCTACCCAACAAAGACCCGTGGAGAAGACGAGGAGACCTTTTTAACGGTGAGGATGAGCTCCGTGGACCTCCACGTAAGAGGTGCGGCGAAGAAATCTACAATTTGCTGAATGATTGGAAGGAATGCCCAGAGCCGGGAAAGAAGCAAAAGGCGCCAAAACCGCTTCTGGATGTATGGAAGACGAGGTCGGTGTTTTGGGACTTGCCATACTGGCCCATTCTCGATACGCCTCACTGCCTTGATCTGATGCATATCACGAAGAATGTGTTTGAAAGTTTGTTTGGCACGCTGCTCAACATGCCGGAGAGGACCAAAGACGGGGTGAAAGCAAGAAATGACCTGAAATATTTTGGTATTAGGGTAGATCTTCAGGGGGGACGCCCGGATGATGACGACGGCGATCAATCGTGTGATGAGGAGACGGATGGTCGCAAGGCCAAAAGGGTTATTAAGAGGAATGACTATTACTGCCCCCCCTCCTGCTTCACTCTTAGTCCGGACGAGATCACAAAATTGATGATGTGCCTTCTCGGAGTCAAAGTCCCTAGCGGTTACTCAGGGCTAATAAGCAGATTCCTCGACGCGCAGAAACAAAAGTTTAGCGGGATGAAGTCTCATGACTGTTACGTGATGATGACGCAGATACTTCCGGTTGCGATCCGCGGAATAATGGACAAACACGTCCGGGAAACCCTGTTTGGCCTCTGTAACTTCTTCGACGTTATATCTCGAAAGTCGATCACGGGGAAGCAGATCTCAAGGCTGCAGGAAGAGATTGTCGTGATACTATGCGAGCTTGAGATGTACTTTCCACCATCATTCTTTGACATATGTGTTCATCTGTTGGTCCATATCGTGGACGATATCATCCATCTCGGGCCGTTGTTCCTTCACAACATGATGCCATTTGAAAGGATGAATGGGGTCATCAAAGGATATGTTCGCAACAGAGCTCGTCCGGACGGAAGCATCGTTCAGGGCTTTCTCACCGAAGAGTGCATCTCTTTCTGCACGAATCATATGGACGTGGAGGACCCAGTTGGTCTGCCCAGAAACAAGCACATTGGCAAGCTCGATGGAGTAGGTCACAAAAATGGACGTAGAGAAGTGCATGTGGATCGGGCTTGTCGACGCACCGACTTTAACAGGGCAAACTTAGTAGCTCTCCAACACATTGACATGGTCGATACTTGGGTGGAAAAACACAAGAGCTCGATTATGAAAAAGTACAGTGAACAAGGCAAGCGGAGGACCGAAGGAGAAATAATCAGAGAGCATAACTCCACTTTCTTGCGTTGGTTTAAAGATGTGATCGTCGCTAATCCACCGCCAAGGGATTGTGCGAAAAATAAACTATTGTACGCCTTGGCACATGGCCCAGCTCCCAACCTAGCGACGTTTCAAGCATATGATATCAACGGGTTCACCTTCTACACAGAGGAGAAAGACAAAACTTCCGATTATCAAAACTCAGGGGTAACGATGGAATCCTACACCGGTGACAAAAAGTTAAGATACTATGGAAGGATCGAGGAGATATGGGAGCTTAACTACTCTGGAGAGAAGGTGCCTATGTTCCGCGTCAGATAGGCTAGGATGTCGACCGTCAGGAAAGAAGACCAATACTTTACAACCATGGTTATTCCGGAAGCCGGAACCTCATCAAGCGCGAATGTCACAGCGCAAAATGAGCCATGGGTATTGGCTAAGCATGTGTCCCAATGCTTCTTCATAACAGACCCCGCAAGGCCTAGCCGTGTTGTCGTGAAGAGGGAAAAGAAATATCATCGGAATGGATGGAGTCGTTGACGAGGACGAGTTCGACACGTTCGGCGACCCAAATATTGACGATGATCAAGAAGAAGATGATGATAGTCATGCAACATACACAACAAGAAGAAGCAGAACTACGCTACCTAGGCATGGTCTTCCATTCAGAAGAAGAAGTCATAATGTGGGGTTAAATTATGCAACTTCGACCAAAAAAGGCAAAAAGATCAAACACTGGGAAACTATGTATATATCTGTATTTCAATTATTTGTAATGTGTGTTGAAATTAATTTGTAATGTGTTTGAATTATTATAAATGAAATGTATTTGAATAATTTAAACAAATAAAGAAAACAAAATAAAACATTATTATTTGTAATTTGTTTGAAATTAATTTGTAATGTGTTTGAATTATTATAAATGAAATGTATTTGAATAATTTTAACAAATAAAGAAACAAAATAAAACATTATTATTTGTAATTTGTTTGAAATTAATTTGTAATGTGTTTGAATTATTATAAATGAAATGTATTTGAATAATTTAAACAAATAAAGAAAACAAAATAAAACATTATTATTTGTAATGTGTGTTGAAATTAATTTGTAATGTGTTTGAATTATTATAAATGAAATGTATTTGAATAATTTGAACAAATAAAGAAAACAAAATAAAACATTATTATTTGTAATTTGTTTGAAATTAATTTGTAATGTGTTTGAATTATTATAAATGAAATGTATTTGAATAATTTAAACAAATAAAGAAAACAAAATAAAACATTATTATTTGTAATTTGTTTGAAATTAATTTGTAATGTGTTTGAATTATTATAAATGAAATGTATTTGAATAATTTAAACAAATAAAGAAAACAAAAAAAAACATTATTATTTGTAATTTGTTTGAAATTAATTTGTAATGTGTTTGAATTATTATAAATGAAATGTATTTGAATAATTTAAAAGAATAAAGAAAACAAAATAAAATATTATTATTTGTAATGTGTTTGAAATTAATTTGTAATGTGTTTGAATTATTATAAATGAAATGTATTTGAATAATTTAAACAAATAAAGAAAACAAAATAAAACATTATTATTTGTAATTTGTTTGAAATTAATTTGTAATGTGTTTGAATTATTATAAATGAAATGTATTTGAATAATTTAAACGAATAAAGAAAACAAAATAAAATATTATTATTTGTAATGTGTTTGAAATTAATTTCTAAAGTGTTTGAATTAATGAAATGTGTCTTTGAATAATTTAAATGCATGTATTATTTAAATAAACATATTATTTAAATGCATGTATTATTCAAATAAACATATTATTTAAATGCAGTACATATTATTTAAATAAACATATTATTTAAATGCATGTATTATTTAAATGCAGTAAATAAAAAAGGATAGCGCTGGGCAACAGAGCAGCTGGTTCGCCAGCGCTACGCCCCACCTGTGTGACACTTACAGGCGGACCCACTGCCCTCTATGATCGATCAACACTTAGCCGTTTTCGCGCCCCTCTCCATCGCGTGCAACAGAGAGAAGCGCGACGCCGACGATCGCCGCCCCTCGCCTCCGTCCATCTGCCTCCCCTCGCCTCCGTCCGTCTGCGCCACCTCGCCGACGTCGACGTCCCCCCTGCGTGCACTGCCCCTCCCCTCTCTCCTCTCTTCTTCCTCCAGCCACTGCCCCGCTCACTCACGGCCACCTCCCAGCCCCCGCTCGCCGCCGACCATCCTCTGCCCTTCTCCGGCCACCTCTAGCCCAGGTCGTCTCCGGCCATCTCCCTGCAGCTCCCGCACGCCTCCCCTGCGGCGGAGCTGCCACTTCTAGGCTGCTGCTGCCGCTCTCTTCTGCCCTGCACGGCAGGTGTTCGACCATTGTTCTGCAAGAACAACAGGTAATGTTTTTCTTTTATATTTTTGTCTATGATTTACTTTTTTGATGGTTTGATTTCAATGGATGAACTTTGTAGTTTGCTGAACTTGTCGGTGTTAAGGTGACGATCTGACAATGATTTCTGCTACATGGTAGCCGTACTGGTTTACTGAACTTATTTATGATATGTATGACTCCCAGAGCAAACAACTGAAAACACCAAAGCATGCTTGCACATTTTGAATTATGCTGACCCTAGGCATATACTCGATTGACTTACATGTCTGCGTTGGTTTTGAAATTCTTTGTGCGGAATTTTGTGTTGAGGGTTCAGAAAGCTTTGATGTCCTAGTAAGTTCAGGCTTGATCCAGATCAGTGTGATATGTTTTGCAGCTGCTCTTTTTTAAATTGTGGTCCCAAAAACTGCTGTGCTTAATTTCTCTTATCCTTCCTTTATGATGAATGCCTAATTGCCTAAGCTTATCTTGGATATAATTAGAACTGTGTACAGTGGCGAAGCTAGCGACTTATTGAAGCCGGGGCACACATCAAGTTTTTCTTTGTCTACAAAGAAACAAATCTCAAAATTTTCAACTATTTAAGCACTACTGAACTGATTTTTATACAACGTAGTTTTTTTATATATCATAGATGCACAAAATCTGGATGCCACTACTACTGGATACAGACCTACATTATTAAAATTTGAAGAATCGACAACAACCGAACAAGTGGAAGCAAGTAGGCTAGGAGATGGGCCTGCAGTCTGCTACTTGGGCCCAAGTAAACAAGCTGCCCGGTCAGGGCCTAGGAAACTGCCATCATGGCCCAACATACCGAAAAAAACTCATCTTCTCGCTGTAGATCGCGATTCATGGCGTTGGAGCGAGTTTGGCCGGCATAGTAACTCACAGGCGATTAGCCATGGCGCAACACAGAGCCCGGGCACGTGCCCAGGGCGGAGGCATGGTAAATTCGCCGCTGACTGTATAGATGCATTGCGTGGCGTCAATTTTTCTGATAGAAGCTGCGAACAAAAACAATTTTTACTCTAGACAGTGCATATGAGGAGCATTTTAACTCTTTACCATTTTTATCTTTTTTTTTCTGATGATTCACACGAAAATACTAGTGCTGTTTGATCTACCAATCTAATTTTCTGACGATCCACACATGAATGTGTCCCCAGCAGTTCCTTTTTAGTCTTGTTTCTCTACTTCTCATTGCGGTGGAAGTACTCATACATGTCGACTGTTTGTAATTTAGTACTTGCTGTGGTGGCACTATGTCGAAACTTATGAGAATTTTTATTTTATTCACTTTAGGATACTGACGTATTTGACATTTCTGCTACAAATGGCCCCATGTGTGATGATGCATAGCAAGCTTCAGTTTCTTGTTTGTTTGACCGAGAGTTACTAGCTCATGGTTATATATGTTTGATTCATATGCAAGTGTTGTTTTCTCAAAAGTCTTGTGGTATTATTTTCAGAAGCGTTGTGTTACTATTGTCAGAAGTGTGGGGGGTTAGAGAACTTAACTGCTGTTTATCTCACCCTGCAATAACAACATAACCGACTGGAATACGTCCCAGTCAATCGTCTGAATTATATCTTAAATGTGTACAACATATTATATCAAAATGGAACAAACAGAGGACCAGCAGCGAGTGTACTTAGGGTCAATCTCTCTCTGGATACTACCTTGCACGCTGGCATTGGTTACATGATCTTTTGACCAAATATTAGTGTTACAGTAATTCAGAGTGATTGACACCACTACATTCATTCAGGGAGCTTTAATTTACATGATATTCAATCGATGTTGTTACATAGTGGATTATAAAGACCTGTAACTTCCCTGTAGATGCTATTTTGTTTCTTGAGACTGAAACTCAGAAATTTGAAAGTCAGATGTGCATTCACTTGCTCAGCCAGTGCACTACTCTTGTCTATTTCATAGGTTTCCTCTTGTATTAATCTAGTGTCAGCTCTTGAATGAAACTGGATGGAGCTATAAGCTTGGATTCTGTGCTAACATACTAACTACTTCGCATTCAGTGTTTCTTTTGTTCCTTGTTGTAGCTGTTAGTGGTGTTAGTGTAGTTGGTTGATTGTTTCTGTTGAGGTTTTGTTAGTAGTCTGTCAGGAAGGTTCTATATTATCCTTTGTCTTTTGCCTGTTGTACATTTTTCCTATATTATATTACTTAACTGTTATCTTGTCTCTGGCACTAGTAATCTTCAATCTTGTTGAGTAGCTCCTGATGCTACATGCTGCTAACTGCTGCTGCTGCTGCTAATAATGCTAAAGTTACAGGTTTTGTTACGAAAATAATGCTCAAGTAGTATCAGTAGGTACATGTACTTTGGTTGATTGCCAACCTGGGAGTTTTTGTGGCATATATGAATTCCTGGGATGTTTTTCTGGCCAACCTGGAAACTTTTGTGGACAGATACATTGAGAGTGCAGCATATATGGTGTATGGATGGTGGTGATGGTGTGGTCGTATTGATATGTGCCCACCTTCGTGTGGATGACGATGATAATATGAGGGGTGGGTTTTTATGTGCAGGTACCCCACGTGAGTCCCTATTTGCCGGAATGTTGATTAATTTCCGTTCCGGCAAATTTGGGTACTCCATTTGTGATATTTTTAGCAAAGGTCATGCCGAAATTTTCCGTGAATTTTGGCATGATCTTTGCTAAAAATATCACAACTTAGAGTGTCCGAGAAATTTGGACTCATATGGGGTATACATCGTCTAATTTGTTGAACTTATTTCGGGTTTTCTCTCCTTCCTTAGATATGGCTCACAACGACGAGGCGGGTGGTTCTGGTCTCGGACACGGCGGAGACAACGATGATGCGTGGCTTTCTATGCTAAGCGTCGGAGGCGGACCCGTAGATCCGCACCCGGATCTAGAGATGGAGGGCGACGATGCAGACGACGAGATGGACGAAACCGTTCGCCAGGAGCTAGAGCCACACAACGATACATCGGGCGCAGAAGGTGATCAAACCGGTAGTGGCACCGGGGATACCGCCTCCGGTAGCGAGGCGGCGGCTAGGCGCAAAGAGAGGCGGCACAACATGCTCGCCACCATGCGGGAAGAGTTCACGGAAGTGGACCCCAAGAGCGGTGCTCCCCTCGAGCCGGAGAGTTATGCCAAGGGCTATGGAAACCAGATAGGCTGCATAGCTCGAGACTTCGGCAACGTTAATATGGAGCACCTCAAAGCTAAAGAAAACAATGCTAATGCCGCCCTGCTGATTGAGAAGCTGCACACAAGGTACAAATTCCCGGATCCTTACGACAACCAGGACCTGAAGAAGAATCTGGTCAACTCCTTAGCACTGAACAAGTTCGCCAAGGCGTTTACGACTTGGAGATCCAGTTTGCGGCAGATGCTTGCGAAGGGTAAGGATTTTGATGAGATCCATAAGATGTGGCCCTCCATTTCCGAGGAAGACTTGGCCCAATTCAAGATCGACGAACTCAAACCGGAAAGGATTGCGCTGACTAAATGGGGGAAAGAACAGCGAAAAAAGAACATTGGCCCTCACAATCTCGGAAGCCGGGGTTACCTTGGGAAGCAGAAAGTATGGGAAAAGGAGGATTCGAAGAGAGAAGGGCCGAACCCGTTTGACAAGATCACCGACCCGCAGGTGAGAAATTTTGTCAGGGCCCATTACAGGGAAGATCCCAAAAAGCCCGGCGATCTTGTGTTGAACGAGAAGGTCAAGCTGCTCGAGAATAAGTATCTCGAGGAAGAAGAAAAACAACGCCTATCTCAATCTGACGGGGGGTCCTCGGCGACGACGAACAAGGACCCGTATGACACCCCTTTCATTAGGGCGCTTAACGCGATGAAGGGAGTGCCCCTTGACAAGAAGCCGAATCGTGGCCATGTGCATGGCCTCGGAAAGGGTCATCAGCATGCGCACTACTACCCCGACACCAAGGAAAAGGAGCGGAGGGACAAGGAGGAAGACGGTCGACGAGCTTGTGAACGAGAGGCTCAATGAGCTCCTCCTACCATCTGTTCGACCGTCGCTCAGTCCTTAGCGCCGTGGATGCTAGGTGGAGGACAATGGGCCGCTCCCGCAGATAAACATAGCCCAAATGGTGCAGCCAGCGCCGCAGAACGTGGCCCCCGTCGTGGCGCCGCAGAACGTGGCCCCCGTCGTGGCGCCGCAGAACGCGGCCCCCGTCGTGGAGTCTGCTGCGCGGAACGAGCCGGCCCCCAACCCTCAGCCGGAAGGTCGCAAAGATCCGTCGCCCCCCGCCACAATCTCTTCGCCGCCGCCGACACTTAGCGGTCCATCCCCCTTGTCCGAGCTCAATGCCCCACGGTAATTCAACAGCACTGCTTAATTATATATTATGACTTGATTCGTGACGGCATCAGTCTCTCTAACAACGATCGCGCGATGTTTCGCAGGCCGACGAGACGGGATGCACATTGCTCCTTAATGTGAACGGCGAGTTAAAGGACGTCGCCGAAGGAAAAATCATCACACCTCTGAACGCGTATCCCACGGCGTTCGTATGCCCGAGGACGTGTTCAGAGTGACATTAAGTCGGGTGCTCCCTGGTTTGCGGTGCTCGATCCTCCGAACCAACCACCCGCAGCCGACAGCGAGTTGAACCTGGAGCAATGCTTGGTTTGGCCATTGACCTGGCCGAAATCACTAATTCGTTTGGAAAGTACTCCTGCCAACACTCCAACACCGGTCCAGGGGTCGGGGCACCCCGAGCCAACACAAGGATTTCTCACCTGCAAAGTTCGTGCATCACGACGGCGACGAAGATGAGAACCCGAATGACTACCTCGTCGACGATCCTTACGAGGGGCGCCCGGCCTGGATGATCTTGATCAACTTCTCTTGCCAGCGGAGGAAGCGGATAAATATCGATGCACAAAGCGTCTTTTCTCTTCTCAAGAGCCGGCAGTCCCCGAGCAAGAAGTCATCAGCCAGGATGCCCTCAAAGAGGCGGTAGCGGATGTATTTCATAAGACTCAGCCTAAGTCAAGTATGCACGAAAAAGAACTAAGAAGAGTTTGCCGTTGCATCGATGAGCCAACCGGTCGAGGGGACCAAGTCTAAGCCGCAGACAGGACGTGTATTGGACAGGATACCCATAACCGACTGGCATCAGATCCATGAGTTGGGGAAACCGATGCTTCCGCCGAGGTTGGTCGCCTTGCTGACAGGTGATATGCGTAGCGTCCATGACGGTGTACTATATATGGAGGAGATGCTTCTCAAAGAGAAAAATCCAACGCTGCCGGTTTGGTCGCAAAGGTGCCATCTACGGCGGGATTTTCACTGAAGGCAACGCAAACAAAATCATCATTAGATTTGACGACATTTTCCGGATGTTCCACATGAAATCACTTCACTTGTCAATCGTCCGTCTGTTTACGCTCAGCTTGGCGCATCAGCTAATCCGTAGAGAATGTCAGAAACATCGGCTAGCAGACCCCTACTACATGCACGACATGTACTTGAACAACCCCAGGGGTAGGGCAAAAGCGACAAAGTACCTCAAACAAGTGTTGCTCACTAACCATATGAACAAGAGGATCACCCTCGTGCCCTACTTTCCTGAGTAAGTTATATTTCCCATATTACATAAGTTGCGCATATAGTTAGTGAACAAGTGTTGCTCACTAACCATATGGACTCCCCTGTTTTGCGCAGAAACAAATACGGCACCCTCATCATGCTCTACCCGAGAGACGCGCACGCAGTATATCTCGATTCCGGGAGTACGATGAAGGAGAAGAACTACACCCTCATCAAGACTGTTCTCAATGATGCTATGGATGGCTACATCAGGGGGGGAAGGATTCTGCGACAGGAAGAAACAAATTCAAGGCAATATGTGTTCAGACACAGAACAGAGTTTCCCTGCCCCAAGCAGGCGCCAGGCGGCCAAATGGAGGCATGGTACCTCATCCAACACATGACGGAGATCATGAAGGACCAACATAGTCTGCAATACATGTCTGCTGTGGACAAATGGTCTTGCAGCATCGTGGAATGGTCTGATGCTGAGTACAGACAAAACTTTGGTCGCATCCAGCGCAAGCTCTGCACAATAATCTATAAGGATGTAGTAACTTCAGGATCTACCTTCCACTGGAACACCCCACCATCTAACAATGAGTTGCGACAATGTGTGCTAGAGCAGACTGACGAGAGACCATTCAACTCGTTAGAAGGTGCTCTTCCGTTCCCACCGGAGAAGGAACAGAAGATCACACCATCGAGGAAGAAATGATCGACGGTATGTATTCGATTCGCTACGAATTGCTCCTAATAAGAACTTGTGATTTCCTTTGCCGGTCTAATGCTTTTATCTTGGTCTACAGAGAGATGAAGAAGTGGACGGGCGCTGGCCCTAGCGAAGATCGCAAGCGGAGGCGGAAGCTAAAGCGGAGGCGGACCGTATATCTAGTCTTCTTTGCGATTGATCTCTATATCGCGCGTACGTTGCATAGATGTAGTAGTCATACCTTTGTAATCGTTGAACTAATTAGATGGCTATATCTTGGGTTCGAAATCTTCCGACATAAACGTGTTATTGAGATCAATGTGTTGTATTCGTACTTATGAGAATTGGATGGATGCATATGTATAAATGTGTTAATTTCGTTATCGATGTGTGTTAAATTCGTTATGGATGGATGCATATGTATCTATGATTTATCGATGTGCTATCAGTGATTTATATGTGTGAAGTTTATAAATTATAGAATTTGAATGTATTTGGACCTGGAATATACAGAATCAGAATACAAAACTGTTATACAAAAAAAAAGAAAAAATACAAACCTCTGAAACTTACCACTGGCGAACAAAGTACCTACCGCTGGCGAACAGTAGCACTGGCGAACAGGATTACTACCGCTGGCGAACAAATATCGCTGGCGAACAGAGGATCTACCGCTGGCGAACATAGCGGTGGCGAACAAGGCCTTGTTCGCCAGCGGTAACATGCACTACCGCTGGCGAAGTGGTGTTCGCCAGCGGTAACCTGCTACCACTGGCGTGTTAGCGCTGGCGAACACGTGTTCGCCAGCGGTAGCTGATATTTGTTCGTCACTGGTAGCCCTTTTCCTACTAGTGCATGGAGGTCTTGTAAACAGACCATATTGACGAGGTCAACCATGGAAGAAGAACTTACTGCTTTAGATACAGCTACTGTTGAGGCAGAATGGCTGCGTGAGCTCTTGATGGACTTGCCGGTGGTTGAGAAACCATTACCGGCTATCCTCATGAACCGTGACAATCAAACGGTGATTGCCAAGGTGACCAGTTCTAAGGATAATGCAAAGTCACCAAGACACGTCAAAAGACGTTTGAAGTCTGTCAGAAAATTGAGAAACTCCGGAGTAATTACTGTTACGTATATTCAAACAGACAAAAAACCTGGCAGATCCCTTTACGAAGGGACTATCACGTAATGTGATAGATAGTGCATCGAGGGAGATGGGTATGAGACCCGTGAGCGTTACACCATAGTGGTAACCCAACCTATGTGATCGGAGATCCAGTGAATTAGGACCTGGGAAGAACAAGCTAGTGGTTTGACTGAGGAGAGTATTTGGTAAACCCTCTCTAAGTGATGATGCATAATTCTCAAAGAGCTGTAAGGCAGGTTGGCAACATGCCTTAATGTGTTTATGTTGGCTATTTATAGCAAAGATGATGTCCTATAGAGCATTCTTGAAAGAACACACCTATGTGAGTCCGACTGTAAACGTCGCAGTCTATGAGATTTGGGTGATCTCTAGTAAACTCATGAAGAGACCACGGAGTATGACGCATATGCTCCACCCGCGGGGTAGGCTACTGGCAGCCAAGTACTAGTTATGACTTTGAGTAAAGTCTATTGGCACAAAACTTGCAATTCAAGGCATAGTCCATTGTTCAAGTTGCTGATAGATGTAGCTTAAGGTTCTAGGCGGAAGTTCAACTTTACAGTCTCTGCTGAAACACTGGTATATAAACAAGTAGCGAGGATTGGCAAATCTTCAAATGGGCATTTGAGATCCGGTGGGGGATTGTTGGAATTTTAGCCCATGTGAGTGTGCTGAAATATTGGGCCCATATGTGGGTAGCCCAATAGACAAATCCTGAAATCTCAAAATGGCCCATGTGTACAAGTGAGTGGTGGGAGTGGGAAGTTTAGTCCCACATTGGAAGTTTGAGGAGTTGCACACCACCTTATAAGGTGGAGTGTTGTAGGGATGGTATGTGAGTGAGAACAAGAGAGCCTCTCGCGCACTCCTCCTCCTCCTCCGCCGCTCGCTCGTCTCGACACGACACGTCGCGATCGCGTTTCGTGAATCGAGCCTCGAGCCGAGACAATAATTATCTTTATTTTGCTGTTTTGGAAAACCGATTTCGTAGTCGTGACGGACGCGTCACAGCTGAGGCGGTTCGGATCGCTCCCGAATCGCGTGCTGCAACCGACTCGGATGTGCGGCGTGGGCCTCCCACGTCGCACGCGTTAGGGTTTTCCGGACCGCACTATAAAAGACGCGCACCGTGGGCGATGTACACACACCGAAACCAATCTAGGTTTGCCACCTTGTTTCTTGCGCCGCCACCGTAGTCTACTCCATCCCGAGCGCCGGCGTCCACCGGCGAACGGGAGAGCAGGTCTCCGGAACCAGTCGCCTTTGTGATCCTGTACGGGAGAGGGCGAATTAGGTTTTTGGGAAGCGCTCCGCGCGACTGCTCGCTGCTTCCACGACGGCTCGTCTGCCTAACAAGTCAGGCGGTGCGGCGTACCGTCGCCTCAAGCGTCGTCTACTCCGACCCGTCATCGCCAACGTTGTCATCAACAACGTTACTACAAACGATCGGTACGGAATCTGTGTATTTAACATGTCTACTGTTTACATGTTTAGAGAAATCGTGTTGCTATTAGTCATGTTGTTTGCTGCATCTAGTATGTTCGAGTTTCACTTGTTAATAGTTGTTGTCGTCATGATTTATATTCTGGAATTAATCGTGGAAATTATGCCTAATTATTCAACAATCCAAAAACCTAATTGTAGACAATTTCCTGAACTGACTATGGCCCACTTAAGTGATTCGATGAAACCGGAAAAGTTCAATGGTACCACCTTTAAGAGATGGCAACTGCGAAGCCAACTGTGGCTCCAGTCCATGAAAGTGTGGGACATTGTTATGAGTGGCCTTCCTGAAGGAGCTTCTGACGAGGTTCAGAATAAGTTCAAGGAAGCCAATAATAATTTCAGAGGCTGTATTCTGAGTGTCCTGGAGGGACGTCTGTGCGATGTGTATATGCACATCGAAGACGCTAAGGAGCTCTGGGATGCACTGAATACTAAATTCGGTGCGTCCGATGCTGGAAGTGAGCTGTATATCATGGAGAGCTTTAACGATTACAAGATGGTGAATAACCGTTTTGTAGTCGAACAGGATCATGAGATACAGTGCATTGCGAAGGAGCTTGATCTGCTCAAGTGTGTGATTCCTGATAAGTTTGTGGCTGGATGCATTATTGCAAAACTGCCTGCCTTCTTCATGGAGGAGTTTCGCCACATCTCTCAAACATAAGAGACAGGAGATATCAGTTGAAAATCTGATAGCGTCTCTTGATGTTGAGGAGAAAGCTCGGGAAAAGGACACAACTGAGAGAGGTGGTGATTTGCAGTCTAGCGCCAATATGGTGCAGAAAAATCATCACGTCAAGAATAACAGCAAGAACAAAGGGAACTATAAGCCCCAGTTCAATGGTCCTGTGAACACTACTGCCTTTAAGAATAAGAAGAAGAAGAAGGTGCTGAACAAAGCTGGGCTCGAGTGCTTTACGTGTGGAGCGCTCGGCCACTTTTCTGTGGACTGCCCAGATCGTGCAGACAAGAAAGGGAAGAAAGGCTCCAAGAATGTCAACGTGGTGACCGCTAGCAACACTGATGGGTACGGTAATATACCGATGGTACTTTCAGTTTTTCAATCTCCATGTCGGTGGATTGATACGGGTGCTAACGTTCATGTGTGTGCTGACATATCTATGTTCACTTCTTATCAGGTCGCACGGGATTCTTCCGTCCTAATGGGGAATGGGTCACATGCTTCTGTTCGTGGTTTTGGCACGGTAGATCTGAAGTTTACTTCGGAGAAGATCGTGCAGCTGAGGAACGTGCAGCATGTCCCTTCTATGAATAAGAATCTTGTCAGCGGCTCCCTTCTTTGCAGAGATGGGTTTAAAGTAGTTTTTGAGTCCAATAAAGTAGTTGTGTAGAGATTTGGACATTTTATTGGTAAAGGCTATGAGTGCGGAGGCTTGTTCCGCTTTTCTCTTTCCGAATTTTGCAATAAGTCAGTAAACCATATTTGTGGCAACGTTGATTCAGATGTTAGTGTTTGGCACTCTCGTTTATGTCATGTTAATTTTGGTTTACTGTCGCGGCTATCCAGTTTAAATTTAATTCCGAATTTCACCATTGCCAAAGGTTCTAAGTGCCATAGTTGTGTGCAATCTAAGCAACCTCGGAAGCCTCACACGGCAGCCGAGGAGAGACACTTGGCACCTCTAGAACTCATACATTCTGATCTATGTGAGATGAATGGTGTGTTGACAAAAGGTGGAAAGAGATATTTCATGACACTCATTGATGATGCTACTAGATTCTGCTATGTTTATTTGTTGCAAACTAAAGATGAGGCTTTAGACAACTTTAAAATCTATAAGGCTGAAGTTGAAAATTAATTAGAGAGAAAGATCAAGCGTTTTAGGTCGGATCGTGGTGGAGAGTATTTCTCTAAAGTATTTCATGAATTCTGGGAGGAACACGGTATTATTCACGAGAGGACGCCTCCCTATTCGCCACAATCAAACGGAATTGTTGAGAGGAAAAACCGCACGCTGACCGACTTGGTGAACGCCATGTTGGACACTGCTGGTTTATCTAAGGCATGGTGGGGGGAGGCTCTGTTGACTTCGTGTCATGTCCTGAATAAAGTTCCTAACAAGAATAAAGAGAAAACCCCTTATGAGGAGTGGGTTGGGAGAAAACCATCACTTTCCTATTTGCGTACTTGGGGATGCTTGGCAAAGGTCAACGTTCCAATTCCAAAGAAACGCAAACTCGGACCGAAAACAGTGGATTGTATCTTTCTAGGTTATGCTCAGCGTAGCATTGGTTATAGATTTCTAGTGGTTAAATCCGAGGTACCTGATATGCATGTTGATACTATTATGGAATCTCGTGATGCAACATTTTTTGAGAATATGTTTCCTATGAAAGATATGCATAGCTTTGCTAAATTTTCTTCTGAATTAATTCCGGAATCTAGTACATCTAGTGATCATACTGAACAACCACATGATGAGAACGTCCTTGAGAAGGATGACAATGAAGCTCCTAAACAGAGTAAGAGACAGAGGATTGAAAAATCCTTTGGTGATGATTTCATTGTGTACCTTGTGGACAATACTCCTACGTCTATTGCAGAGGCATTTGCATCTCCAGATGCAGATGACTGGAAAGAAGCTGTCCATAACGAGATGGACTCCATTCTTTCTAATGGGACGTGGGAGTTATCTGAACGACCTTATGGTTGTAAGCCAGTGGGCTGTAAGTGGGTGTTCAAGAAGAAGCTAAGGACTGATGGTACTATTGAGAAGTACAAGGCACGGCTTGTAGCCAAGGGCTACACTCAGCGAGAAGGCGAAGATTATTTTGACACCTATTCACCTGTTGCTAGACTGACCACCATTCGTGTACTACTTTCCCTGGCTGCCTCTTATGGTCTTATCGTTCATCAAATGGACGTAAAGACAGCTTTCCTTAACGGAGAGTTGGAAGAGGAAATCTATATGGATCAGCCTGATGGGTTTATAGTAAAAGGTGAAGAGAGAAAGGTGTGCAAATTGTTAAAATCTTTGTATGGACTGAAACAAGCACCTAAGCAATGGCATGAGAAGTTCGACAGAACTTTAACTTCTGCGGGCTTTGTCATTAATGAGGCTTTTCAGGTGTGTATACTATCGCCATGGTGGGGGCGATAGTGTTATATTATGCTTGTATGTTGATGACATACTAATTTTCGGTACAAGCATAATTGTGATCAATGAGGTCAAGTCTTTTCTATCAAAGTGTTTTGATATGAAAGATCTGGGAGAAGCTGATGTAATTCTGAACATCAAGCTTATTAAGGATGAGAGTGGGATTACGTTGACGCAATCACACTATGTTGAGAAGATCTTGAGCCGTTTCGGCTTGATTGATAGCAAGCCTTCTCCAACACCTTATGATCCTAGTGTGACGCTTCGAAAGAACAAGAGGATTACGAAAGATCAATTGAGATACTCTCAAATAATCGGTTCACTCATGTACCTTGCGAGCGCGACGAGGCCTAACATCTCTTTTGCTGTGAGCAAATTGAGAAGGTTCATGTCAAACCCGGGTAATGATCATTGGCATGCACTTGAAAGGGTCATGCGTTATCTGAATGGTACTATGAGCTATGGGATTCATTATTCAGGGCACCCTGCTGTGCTTGAGGGATAGTGACTCCAACTGGATCTCAGATGTAGATGAGCTCTACGCCACAAGTGGATATGCATTTCTTCTTGGAGGTGGCGCGGTGTCATGGAGGTTTTGTAAACAGACCATATTGACGAGGTCAACCATGGAAGAAGAACTTACTGCTTTAGATACAGCTACTGTTGAGGCAGAATGGCTGCGTGAGCTCTTGATGGACTTGCCGGTGGTTGAGAAACCATTACCGGCTATCCTCATGAACTGTGACAATCAAACGGTGATTGCCAAGGTGACCAGTTCTAAGGATAATGCAATGTCATCAAGACACGTCAAAAGACGTTTGAAGTCTGTCAGGAAATTGAGAAACTCCGGAGTAATTACTGTTACGTATATTCAAACAGACAAAAACCTGGCAGATCCCTTTACGAAGGGACTATCACGTAATGTGATAGATAGTGCATCGAGGGAGATGGGTATTAGACCCGTGAGCGTTACACCATAGTGGTAACCCAACCTATGTGATCGGAGATCCCGTGAATTAGGACCTGGGAAGAACAAGCTAGTGGTTTGACTGAGGAGAGTATTTGGTAAACCCTCTCTAAGTGATGATGCATAACTCTCAAAGAGCTGTAAGGCAGGTTGGCAACATGCCTTAATGTGTTTATGTTGGCTATTTATAGCAAAGATGCTGTCCTACAGAGCATTCTTGAAAGAACACACCTATGTGAGTCCGACTGTAAACGTCGCAGTCTATGAGATTTGGGTGATCTCTAGTAAACTCATGAAGAGACCACGGAGTATGACGCATATGCTCCACCCGCGGGGTAGGCTACTGGCAGCCAAGTACTAGTTATGACTTTGAGTAAAGTCTATTGGCACAAAACTTGCAATTCAAGGCATAGTCCATTGTTCAAGTTGCTGATAGATGTAGCTTAAGGTTCTTGGCGGAAGTTCAACTTTACAGTCTCTGCTGAAACACTGGTATATAAACAAGTAGCGAGGATTGGCAAATCTTCAAATGGGCATTTGAGATCTGGTGGGGGATTGTTGGAATTTTAGCCCATGTGAGTGTGCTGAAATATTGGGCCCATATGTGGGTAGCCCAATAGACAAATCCTGAAATCTCAAAATGGCCCATGTGTACAAGTGAGTGGTGGGAGTGGGAAGTTTAGTCCCACATTGGAAGTTTGAGGAGTTGCACACCACCTTATAAGGTGGAGTGTTGTAGGGATGGTATGTGAGTGAGAACAAGAGAGCCTCTCGCGCACTCCTCCTCCTCCTCCGCCGCTCGCTCGTCTCGACACGACACGTCGCGATCGCGTTTCGTGAATCGAGCCTCGAGCCGAGACAATAATTATCTTTATTTTGCTGTTTTGGAAAACCGATTTCGTAGTCGTGACGGACGCGTCACAGCTGAGGCGGTTCGGGTCGCTCCCGAATCGCATGCTGCAACCGACTCGGATGTGCGGCGTGGGCCTCCCACGTCGCACGCGTTAGGGTTTTCCGGACCGCACTATAAAAGACGCGCACCGTGGGCGCTGTACACACACCGAAACCAATCTAGGTTTTCCACCTCGTTTCTGGCGCCGCCACCGTAGTCTACTCCATCCCGAGCGCCGGCGTCCACCGGCGAACGGGAGAGCAGGTCTCCGGAACCAGTCGCCTTTGTGATCCTGTACGGGAGAGGGCGAATTAGGTTTTTGAGAAGCGCTCCGCGCGACTGCTCGCTGCTTCCACGACGGCTCGGCTGCCTAACAAGTCAGGCGGTGCTGTGTACCGTCGCCTCAAGCTTCATCTACTCCGACCCGTCATCGCCAACGTTGTCATCAACAACGTTACTACAAACGATCGGTACGGAATCTGTGTATTTAACATGTCTACTGTTTACATGTTTAGAGAGATCGTGTTGCTATTATTCATGTTGTTTGCTGCATCTAGTATGTTCGAGTTTCACATGTTAATAGCTGTTGTCGTCATGATTTATATTCTGGAATTAATCGTGGAAATTATGCCTAATTATTCAACAGTCAACTTGTATGTTCAGCATCACTTCGAAGCAAGATTTACCGGCTCTTCACGGCGATAATTCCTCACATCGATCGCTGACACATATCAGGAGTAGAACCTCACTTTTTTTTTTGCAATCTGCACCGGTTTAAATTGTGGGTTCTAACACGCCTGGTCGTCAGTCTGACACAAAGCAATATGTACTCCGGAGTAATCCTCTTCTTCTCTAATAGGCGAGGAAATAGCGCCCTCTGGTGCGTCCTCTGTTGGGACCCGCCTGTCGGCTGCTGTCCATTTCGGAGCGTGAAATCCTGCTCTCTCGTGTGTCCTCAGCCCGGTCCCGCCCGTCGGTCGCTAGCTTGCCTCCTGAGTGTTGCTTCTTCAAAGAAAAAAAAAGACGCCCACATCGACCGCAGACACAACTCCCTCTGCCACGTTTCCGCCGCCGCCGCCGGAGCTTCTTAGCCACCGACCGCCGGATCCGGCCCCACCGCCCTACTCCATCCGCCACTTCCCTCCTCTCCAACCGACGACTACCCTAATCAGCGCCGTCCTCCCCGATGACCTCAAGCATCGTTCTCCATAGCTGGTCGTCCAACATCTACGAGCTTCACCGGCGACCAGGAATTGGTACAGGAGGTCGCCATTGACAAATTTATGGCTTCTGAAGGCTGAAGCCCGACCAGCGGCATGAGGCATGAGGCTGCGGCGCTGCATGAGGCTTTGGCGGTTGCGCATCTTGGAGGCGCTGCAGGGTGAGGTCGGAGAGGAGATCCTCCATGCGGCCAGTGCCGCGGGCGAGGCTACGGCTATGATGATGCGCCTGGACAGGGAGAATACTGGGGCTACGTGAGTTCTGCGGCCTCGCCAACGAGAAGATGTCCGTCGACGCTGCCGAGACGACCACCTCCGCAACCTAATCACTCGTGCGGCGCGGTGCTGGAGGTCGACCAAGAAAGAGGCTGCAGTGGGTATGCGATTGAGAAGGCTCGGCTTATGCTTCTGTCTCTCGCTGTCGCTGTCTGTTTGTCAGCCCCATTCGGTACCCAGCAATGGGTGATGTAGATGCAGCTGGATTTTGCAGGTGCGGACACTGGAGTATCCGCAGCCACAGATGACATCCGCCGTCGCCATCATCGTAAGGAGCTGGCCTAAATAGGCTTCAGTTCAACTCTTCTACAACAACCACGCTGATGAGGGTTCTACAAAGGTTCATCCATTAATCATGAACTTGTAGTTAATATGTTCATCTACTCGGATAAGATGTGAGATCGTTGGTATGTTCAGAGAATCATATATGTGTGAAGTTATAAAGAATGTAGACGCTCAATGACATTGTCACACCATTTTGATTATGCATCAAGTATATGTACATATAATTTGACATCTTGTGACTTAATTCTACTTAAATTTATTGATACATCAGGTCCGCTATTATTAGAGTTTTCATATGAACATGCAATTGTGTATCCACTGTTGCACCATTTAACTGTTGAGAGAAAATACTTTTATATGGATTATCCAAAATACTTTCTTTGTGGTTGACTGATGAGTATACGCTAAGACGGTAGTGACCACATCTTTTTCCCTTACCTACTATTAATGAAAAAATTGTTGCGATGCTTATCTGCTTTCCTTTGACATTTTTCTTATGGTAAATAGAAAGGATTCAAGTTATATTTACAAGTATTGCTTTACTTGGTGTTTCTTTTGTAGCTTGATGATGCGTCCAGAAGTATACTAGGAAGAGAGCTGGAGGAGGGTTTGGGAAATGGAAGAGGCATTAGAAATGACATGAGATGCTAGGTAAACGTTCATCCATTCATTACTTGTGACGGGTGGATATATCACGATTGGCAGTGTTGGCAGATGATATTTTAAGTGTAGAAACAAATTTACCTATTTGGTGGATATATCACGATTTGATATCCACCAGTCGTCAATCTCTGAATTGTTTAAGTCTAAAAACGAACTGTCTTTAAGAAATCATGAAGCTAGGTTGCAAAAGACAGATGATACCTTGTTTAAATTCCTACGGAGGGTCAAAGCAGAGTATAATAGCATGCAGTTGGCAGCATGCTATGGCATGCAGCTGTTGCGAGACAGATGATTAGCGAAGCACTTTCTTGTGTTTTCCTTTTTCTATAATTAGCTTTCTGTCATTTGTCATGTATATATTTTCTTGTTGTGGTTAGCAGAGCGACTAGGCTGTAGAAGAAAATGACAGGATTTATGTGCCATATCAAATCCTGTAGTAGTTAGTTCTTTAGCAAAACAGACATAGATATTAGAGTAAGAAAAGACATGAAAAGCCTAAAGCGTGTACTTAGCTAGCTGATTATGGCCGTAGGTATTGTGTCTGACTGATCCTTCTTTTACTGACCCATGTGGAATATTTTATCTTACATATTCCATGAGCTAACACTCCTGCAGCTCCCTCTAAAATTCATATGGTACATGCGAGCTGAGCGCCGCTGCTAGCGAAGCAGAGGTGAGACTACTATCTTACCTGCACATGCGCTACATCTTGGTCAGTTCTCATCCACTTTCAGTATTTTCAGTGCAGGCAATGCAGTAGTTTTCTATTTTGGTTTTTGGTCGGTTCTTCCGAGTCCACCGGTGCACCGATGTAGTTGCCAGGTTCCTGTTTTGTTTCTTGGTCAGTGCTTGTCCACTCTGCAGTTATGTAGTTTTAGGTTCTTCACTTGCACTTCTGTATTTTCAGTTTAGGTTCACGATGCTTTCTTTGGTCACATTGGCGCACACGGTGGTGTTCTCCACTAAACAGTTATGTTGTTTGAAGACGATGGTTCAAGATGATGGAGCAAGGTCATGAAAGTCATAATGTTTGAATTCTGCTATTAGCCGCTTGTATGCTCTGAATATTGCTACCGTGGATGATTTTGTAAACATTGATAATTCAGATGCAAAGTTTGATCAGCTGGTGGTAGATAATTCTCTATGTGCAAACACAGCTGAAAATAAAATGTTTCTATAGCTATAACATATCTGCAATAGGTATGTGATAGTCAGAATTCGGGCTGAGCCGTGATGCCCATCGGGCCAATTAGGCGGCAGGCATTTCTTGGAATGGGTGACACACGGCCCCTAGAATTGGCCTCAAGGCCCTGGGCCAGGTCCGGGTCGGCTCATTTCCAACTTGAGATATGATAAATAGATGTATCTCTGTCTTTTTGCATGCTTATAGTCATGGCTTTCGATGCAGCTACTTTGATACATACACTTTGCTGCTGCCTATGAGCTCAAGTGTCCTGTCAATATCGATGAGCTCACGTCCTTTATTACTGCTTCCACATTTGACAGTGGAATTTTATTTTCTTTCTTGCTTTTAGATTTGCGACTTGCTATATTATGACATTGATGTTGCACACCCTGTTGCGAATTTTATGATTGATGCTCTTGTGTATAAGAGTTTGTTTTTGTAAAGGCTGTCTTGCCTTTTCCTTTATTCGTTTGGATGTGTCCGCTTAGCGAGTTTGAGAAGCTGGAAGGAATTGTATGGTTTGCCTTCCCGTTCCGCTTTGGCTATTGCATATTATGAGTAGCTGACTTAAAGTGCTCAACACGAGGATGCATAATAAAGTTTACAGGTGCAGAATCACCATCCAGTAAGTCCCTTCTACGTAGAACTGGTGGTTTCGTTCATGCGATCAATGTAGCTCTCGTGCAACCTAAGAAGGGGACGCGTTCTGGTGCTCAAAAGAATTGTGCACTTGTTGGAGTGCTAGCCCGAGGTATTGCTCACCTTTAGTTCGTGTTCTATTCAACTTATGTCCATATAAATATAATCTTTTTAATGAATGTAGCTATAAGCTTGGCGCTAAGGCATCGGATGGTGACGCTCTGGTCGATATGGTCTTCTTTAGAGGCATTGCTAGAGATCTGATTGGAAAACCAACCGATGTGTTGATTGTCGAGTTCCTGGATGGCAACGCTTCCATGCCTCCGGAAATCAGTCATTTGGTTGGAAGGAGATATGTTGTTGAGGTGAATGTATCCGGTTGCGCTCTCTACACCACCTGAAACCGTGCTGGCGAGTACCTTTTTTATGTATGTCGTGGTTGTTTTGAAATTGTCATTAGTGAGTTTAGAGGAGATTCCTCGTGAGGTTCGCGGTATTATTTTGCACCGATCACCCTTTTCGCTGTTCGATAGATTTGTATATGTCGCTAACATTCTTGCGGTGTAGAAAACTGGCGAAGAAGACATTGTCAGGACTCACCCCGACACAGGCAGAAAGGCAACAGATAACCAGAAAAAGAAGAGGTTATTGCGGTCTGGGTATTGGCGGTGGTGTCGGATTTGTATTTATATTTATATGGTGTACCTCTTTGTAGGAACGATCTGGCGGTTCAAAGCCTTAGTCTGCTAAGAGATTATACGGCGATGAACAAGAAGATCTTCAGGCAAAGGACCACTTGCTCCATTGTTCTGTTGTCCTTTCAGTAACGCGAATCGGTTTTAGTTCTTTACTAGGCTGCGAACGAATGTTGCCTAAAATGTTGTTATGTGTAGCGACACTCAGGGGAGAGTCTCGGAATGGAGGAGGATGAGGCGTCCGACACGACACGTGACGCTATTCTGCCCACGATATGTGTCTGAGTCGGCGTCCTTAGTTTGTTGTACGATATGTGTCTGAGTCGGCGTCCTTAGTTTGTTGTTTGCCGTAGTGGACCTATTTCTGTATAGTTTCACACATGATACTTTCCTGTGATGTGCTATGTAAAATTTTGTGTGGATGGCGTGTCGTGGATGACAGATGACGTGTGTGCCATTGCGTGTGTAACAGCCTCGTGTTTTTGTTGTGAGTACCACGCGGGGAATTGTCAATACATCGATTGTTTATTTGTTTTCATTGTGGTTTGAGCACCGGTGTGTCCAGATAACTGATAGGAGTTGGTGCGCTTTCGAGAGTGTGTCTCTCTCACTAGAGGTGAGAGTGTTGTTAGATTGATCTCTCTCTCGAGTGGCCCAACGGCCACTTCGAGCCCCCCTGGTCAACCGCGCCCTGATCGGGGGCGCACAACCGAATATGGTTGACGGGCCCCTGTCGCGCTGCGCAATATAAAGAGGTGGGGGGTCGGGGCACGCAATACAAGGTTTGACGCTGCCACCACCCCACCGTAACAATCCCTACCGATCTAGGGTTAGCGCAGAAGCGACGGGAAGCTCCGCCAATCCCACTGCTGGTTCACAACCGCCGCCATCATGTCAACCTCCAATCCGTCTTCATCAAAGGGAAGTGAAGGTCATATATCCCTCTCTCTGCTCTCTCTCCTTCTCGGTAATTCTCTCTCTCAATTACATTCACAGAGACATAGTCATTGGATAACAACTGTGAACATCTAGGCCTAATCGATCTTACAAACTAACATTGGTATCAGAGCTATACTAGGCTCTAGATTGTTTCGGTTGCAAAAGAAAGAATAAGATCCAACCCCAAAGAAAGAAAGCCCCAAAATGAACCCGAATCCCTAACAGATACAGAGAGGGAGTGGGAGAAAAGGATCTCACCGGGTTGGAGCCCATCGCTCACCGGCAAAGAGCGCCGCCGCGAGGCCGCGCCGTCCCGCTCGATTCGAGTGCGTATCGGCATGCCGAGGCACCCGAAAGAAGGACTCCACCCTCCATGGGGGCAAAGGGCGCCACTGACTGTGCCGTTTGACGGCGGCGCGCTCTCCTTCGGGAGCACGCGCGCACCGGCAAAGGGACAGGAAGGGGCGCCGCCACTCGCCGCCTTTTGGGCGCGTCGGAAGCGGGGAGGTACACAGGTAGCTCTCCCGAGAGCTCTCTCTCTTCTCACGCGGTTGCAGAGGAGTGGAGAAAAGGGGCGGGGCAAGAGAATGGCCGCGACGGCGGCACTCGCCGTCTCCGGCGGCAGCGCACGCACGGTGCGGCGGCCGGCCGAGGAGGATTTTTTTCCGCCGCCGCTTGGGACAGAGCCGGGGGCGAGAGACAGAGCAGAGGCGCGGTGGGGGAAGAAATGACTAGGGTTCCCATCGGTCTCTCTCTGCCCGTTTTTGTTCCAGCGAGGAGCGCGCTTGGCCGTCGGATGCAAACGGACGGCCCAGATCGAATCCCTAGCGCGCAGACGGGCCGGCGGGCCGAAAGACTGGGCGTGGACTGGGCCTCAGGCCAGTTTCCACACCGCCCCGGGCGGCAAACAGAAAAGAGCGCCCCGGGCTCTTAACAGACCGCTGGGCCCTTTCGGCCTGAGAGAAGGAGCTGGGCGCCAGGCAATTATTCGCCGCGCGTGCGCGCGGCACGAATAGCCAGGCCGTGGGCCGGGCTAAAGAGAGCTGGGCTGTTTTTCTGCCCGTTTTTTTTTTCTGTTCTGTTTTATTCAATTAGAGAAGCAGAATTAATAGTAATTGGTCCATTTTTTGGGCAAATTAAGTCTAGTTTTTTCCTATTCAATGTTTTCCAACGAAATTATTGTTTAGGGAATACAAAAGTGAACGAAATATACGTATAAAGTATAAAGTGTATGAATTTGTTATTCATGTTTTCCGCTGCAAATTGAATAAAAGTGCTCTTAATAAAGAAAATAGGACTAAAGTGAGAAATATTTTTAAGAGCATGTTAAATTGATAGTTGTGATTTATGTTATTATATAACCAACGTTGTTAATAACATTATCATGAATAATTGTTATAGTCTCATATATGCCTTATTGCTATTTTCTGCCCAACGGTGATATAGTCATAATTGCATAAACAGTTGTATGTTATAATTTTAACCAACGTTGGATTATTACATGCAATTGTTGTTGTTTTTCTCACTTCATTGTGCATTGTCGTTTTTTAAGGAGGGCATTACTTGCTGAGTTGCATCAAGCACGTTTTAACCCTCAGAGTTGACAATTAAAGTGAATAAAGGAAGAAGGTGGATTTAGCCTTCGTGTGTGCTAAGGTTGACTGGGTTGTGAACACTCCACAGCCTGTCATGCCAAAAGAGCCTGTTAGAGAGCCATGTGATGATGATGTACATGGGAAAGAAAGAAAAGAGACTATGCTCCTCAGGAGATGTCATATTCAGTTGAAAATAGAAAGTGGCTAATAGCCAAACAGAAAAGTGTATGAAATTTGTAAAGAATACAATTGAGAACTCCATTGTGGACTCAGTTGCAGAGTGTGCTTCCGTAAGGGAGTACCTAGAAACGATAAAGAGTCAGTTCATTGGCTCTTCAAAGGTATATGCTACTCAGCTGATCAAACAGCTAGTAATAGGAAAGTACAGGCAAGTGTGCCATATGGGGGTAGCTTTCCTCCATAATGAGTTTTATTTATCATCTTTGCATGAAAAAGTTTATTTTGTGTGTAAAGTGAATGAGCATGTTTCTGGGTCGAATAACAAACAAAAGAAAAGAAAGAGAACTCATGACTCATCGAAATTATGGCACTGTCGTTTGGGCCATATTTCGAGGGGGAGAATAGAAAGACTAACCAAAAATGATATTCTTCCTCCGCTAGAGTTCTCAGAAACAGAGCAATGCATAGATTGCATTAAAGGAAAGTATGTAAAGAAAATTAAAAAGGGTGCAAACCGAAGTACAGCAACACTGGAAATTATTCACACCGATATTTGTGGACCATTTCCTGTGAAAAGTGTGGATGGTTATGACTCGTTTATAACGTTCACAGATGATTACTCCCGATATGGATACATATATCCAATTAAAGAAAGATCTGAAGCGTTGGATAAATTTAAGATATTCAAGGCTGAAGTTGAAAATCAACATGATAAAAGAATAAAGATAGTGAGATCTGACCGTGGGGGGGGAGTACTACGGCAGACACACTCCATATGGCCAAGTCCCTGTACCTTTTGCAAGGTTCTTACAGGAGAATGGCATAGTAGCCCAGTATTCAATGTCGGGCGAACCTCAGCAAAATGGAGTAGCTGAAAGGCGTAATCGTACTCTTATGGATATGGTACGCAGTATGATGAGTTATTCCACTTTGCCATTGGGATTATGGATGGAGGCACTTAAAACCACCATTCACATTCTCAACAGAGTACCAAGCAAGTCGGTGCCCAAAACACCGTACGAGTTGTGGACAGGAAAAGTTCCATCCCTACAACACCTGAGGGTATGGGGGAGCCCAGCTGAGGCAAAAGTGTTTAATCCAAACATTGCAAAGTTAGATACCAAAACAGTGAGTTGCCATTTCATTGGCTATCCTGATAGATCAAAAGGTTATCGTTTCTACTGTCCAGAAAGATACACAAAGTTTGTAGAAACGAGACATGCGGTCTTCTAGAGGACGAAATGATGAGGGGGAGCATGGTAACTCGGAAAATTGATCTTGAGGAGAA
This sequence comes from Alopecurus myosuroides, assembly GCA_028641055.1. Classification (NCBI taxonomy): domain Eukaryota; kingdom Viridiplantae; phylum Streptophyta; class Magnoliopsida; order Poales; family Poaceae; genus Alopecurus; species Alopecurus myosuroides. The sequence continues at coordinate 2,695 of JAPCYS010002572.1, read as the reverse complement.
GAGGGTGTGTGCACCTAATCCGATGATTCAAGAGCCGTTTTTCTCGCTACCTGTTGTACCTGCATCGTCAACCCCTGAGGTCGCGGTGCAAGCACCTGTTGTGACTCCAACCATGACAACTAGAGGTGAAGATTCGGAACCTGCTCGTCAGGAGCCGACTGAACCCGAAGTTGAGCATGAAAGGGAGGAGCAGCAGTCTTCTCAAGAGGATGTGCCAGAAGTTGAGGCACGACATGAACAAGAGAATGAAGGCCTCAGAAGGTCTACAAGACGTAAAAAGTCAGCTATTTCTAGTGATTATAAAGTTTATAACACAGAAACGGCTTATAAGGAAGGTGATCCCACCTCATATGAAGAAGCCATGAGAAGCCGTCACTCATCTAGATGGGTGGAGGCTATGGAAGATGAAATGAAATCGATGAGTTCCAACGATGTTTGGGACTTAGAGGATATTCCCAAAGGAGCCAAAACAGTAGGCTGTAAATGGGTCTACAAAATAAAGTATGACTCTAATGGGAATGTAGAAAAGTATAAAGCACGTCTTGTGGCAAAAGGCTTTACACAAAGAGAAGGGGTAGATTACAATGAGACATTTTCTCCGGTCTCATGTAAGGATTCCTTCAGAATCATAATGGCACTAGTTGCACATTTTGATTTAGAGCTACATCAAATGGATGTAAAGACGGCATTTTTGAATGGAGATCTAAAAGAAAAAGTCTACATGAAACAACCCAAGGGGTTTATCGTGGAAGGCAAGGAAGATAAAGGATGTCGTCTAAAGAAATCTATCTATGGATTAAAGCGGGCTTCTAGACAGTGGTATCTAAAATTTAATGATACAATAAAGAGTTTTGGATTTAAAGAGAATGTTGAGGATAACTGCATTTATGCAAAGTTCAAAAGTGGGAAATACATTTTCCTAATCTTGTATGTGGATGATATATTGCTTGCTAGCAGTGATGTCAGTCTTCTACGAGAAACAAAGAAGTTCTTATCCTCGAACTTTGATATGAAGGATCTTGGTGAAGCCTCATATGTTTTGGGCATAGAGATTCACCGAGATAGAACGAATGGAGTCTTAGGACTATCGCAGAAGGCATATTTTGAGAAAGTTCTCAAAAGGTTTAATATGCATGCGAGTTCTGCCACACCTGCTCCTATAGTAAGGGGCGATAGTTTTGGGAAATTCCAATGTCCCGAGAACCAATATGAGATCGATCAAATGAAATCAGTACCATATGCTTCGGCTGTTGGAAGCTTACAGTATGCACAAGTGTGCACTCGCCCTGACTTAGCTTTTATCACCGGGGTACTCGGTAGATATCAAGAGAATCCAGGCACAGAGCACTGGAAAATGGTAAAGAAAGCATTGCGTTATGCGCAAGGCACCAAGGACCTCATGCTAATATACAGAAGATCTGATTCCCTAGAGATAAGAGGGTATTCAGATGCTGATTTTGCGGGAGACAAAGATGATAGAAAATCCACGTCAGGATACGTGTTTACTCTCGCAGGAGGAGCTATTTCGTGGAGAGGCTGCAAACAGCCAATAGTTGCATCATCCACGATGTATGCAGAATTTATAGCATGTTATGAGGCCACGGGGCAGGCGATATGGCTAAAGAAATTTATACCCGACTTGAAAGTGGTAGATTGCATTTGCAAACCACTAAAGATGTACTGTGACAACCAGCCCGCAGTATTCTATGCTCACAACAACAAGTCGAGTAATGCTACAAAGCCAATAGAAATAAAGTATTATGTTGTGAAGGATAAAATCCAGAATCAAACTATAAGTCTCGAGCATATAAAGACAAAAGATATGCTTGCGGATCCGCTAACGAAAGGCTTACCACCCAGTTTGTTCAAAGATCACATAGCCGGCATGGGTTTAATGGAAAGCCTATGATTCCTGGATAAGAGAGGCCCGAAAAGGAACAGTTTTTTTTTGTTTCAAAACAGAAAGGTACATTGTAGCTGTCTGATTCTATCGGCAATTGAGCTGTGACGATGAAACATGCTCTATATATCAATATGTGATGAAACAAGTAAAAGTAAAAGGAATAAAGTTAAAAGTATAATTTGAGATCAAGGGGGAGAATGTTAGATTGATCTCTCTCTCGAGTGGCCCAACGGCCACTTCGAGCCCCCCTGGTCAACCGCGCCCTGATCGGGGGCGCACAACCGAATATGGTTGACGGGCCCCTGTCGCGCTGCGCAATATAAAGAGGTGGGGGGTCGGGGCACGCAATACAAGGTTTGACGCTGCCACCACCCCACCGTAACAATCCCTACCGATCTAGGGTTAGCGCAGAAGCGACGGGAAGCTCCGCCAATCCCACTGCTGGTTCACAACCGCCGCCATCATGTCAACCTCCAATCCGTCTTCATCAAAGGGAAGTGAAGGTCATATATCCCTCTCTCTACTCTCTCTCCTTCTCGGTAATTCTCTCTCTCAATTACATTCACAGAGACATAGTCATTGGATAACAACTGTGAACATCTAGGCCTAATCGATCTTACAAACTAACAAGTGTGACACTGTAATCAGTAGTTGGTGCTTCCGAGTGCTTTTAAGCGTGTTGCCGTAGGCATAAGACTGCTTGAGAAGGAGAAACCTATCCATCACCAGTGGACATGCAACAGTCTAACGCAAACAAAAGCAACGGGCGCGGCAAAACGCGCCCAATCCTTC
>JAPCYS010000238.1:0-49440 GCA_028641055.1 Alopecurus myosuroides | reverse complement strand
CACTAGTAGGAAACTGCCTTTCTATGGAAGGCTTTCTGTGGCGCACCAGAGTGTGGTGCGCCATAGAAATTTAGTTTTGTGGCGCACGTCAAAATATGCGCCACAAAAATGTTGTATTCTGTGGTGCATGGAGTAAGGGTGCGCCACAGAAACTGGATGGGGCCCGCCTCAACCATTGCAGGCAAGCATTTCTGTGGCGCACGTAATCTGGTGCGCCACATAAATAGGGAATTCTATGGCGCACGGGCATTGGTGCGCCACGGAAATAGGGAATTCTATGGCGCACGGGCATTGGTGCGCCACAGAATCCAACATTTCTGCCACACGTAGAGCCACAGAATTTTTTTCTTCTCTCCACACCCCCCCGGAACGCCTTTTCTAGTTTTGACGGAAGAGTTGCCGGTCTAAAAAGAATCAAAAAATAAATCCCTTATAGATGCACGGAGAGTTTTAAGTCTACTTTTTAATCAAATTTTGAAATATGAATTTCGACTTTCTGAGCAAAAGTTTGTTAAAAAAAAGTAAAATGGGCATAACTTATGCATACGATGTCGAAAAAAAATGATCAAGATATAAAAAAAACTAGAGAGAAAAAGGAACCCAACCTCACTGGCCTTCGGCATGTGAGCTTTTTTTAGAATCGCCAAATTCCAAAAGGAACAAAAGTTATGGCCATTTGAAGTTTTTGACTAGAAAAAAAAAAGAAAAACAAATTCTGTGGCGCACCCCTTCATTTGGTGCGCCACAAAATTGTGGAGGCACGATTCGAAATCCTGCCTCCTCCCCTCCTCTTCTTCCTCTTCTTTCCCTTCTTCCTCTTCTTCCCTTCTCCTCTCCACTTCTCCTCCACTTCCCATCTTCCCTTCTCTCTTCTACCTCTCCACTTATCTCCCCTTCTCCACCTACTACTCCACCTCTCCTCCTCCACCACCACCACCACCACCACCACCATCCCTCTTCCTACACCACCACCACCACCTCCGGCGAGCTCCTCCTCCTCCTCCTCCACAACCTCTCCTCCCTCCTCCACCACCACCTCTCCTCCTCCTCCTCCACCACCACCACCTCTCCTCCTCCTCCACCACCACCCCTCCTCCTCCTCCTCCTCCTCCACCACCACCACCACCACCACCACCACCACCTCCGACGAGCTTCTCCTTCTCTCCCACCAACTCCGGTGACCCCCATCCTCCACCCACCAACTCCGGCGAGCATCCGACGAGATCCGGCTAAATTTTGAAATTTCGAAAAATTCCCGCGGCCAGATCTGGCCTTTTTTTTTTGAAATTCAAAAAAAAAATTTGTGGCGCACCCCTACTTGGTGCGCCACAGAATTGCAAATTTCTGTGGCGCACGGCTGAGGTGCGCCACAGAATTGACATTTCTGGGGCGCACGGCTGAGGTGCGCCACAGAAAAAAAATTAGTGGCGTGTATTCTGTGGCGCACCCCTCTGGCCCCTAGGTGCGCCACAAAATGCCAAAATGGTGCGCCACAGATAGGCATTTTTCTACTAGTGAGTGATGTTGTGAATCTCACCGGTTTTGCTGAACACAAAGAGGTTAAACGTATGGTGTGGTAAACAGTATGAAAACAGTAGCAGCAATGTGAAAACGGTGGAAGCAATGGTTGTATTATTGATGTCTACGCACGCTTCTATTCTTGTAGACAGTGTTGGGCCTCCAAGTGCAGAGGTTTGTAGAACATCAACAAGTTTCCCTTAAGTGGAGCACCCAAGGTTTATCAAACTCAGTGAGGTAGAGGTCAAAGATATCCCTCTCAAGCAACCCTGCAATTAAGATACAAGAAGTCTCTTGTGTCCCCAACACACCTAATACAATTGTCAGTTGAATAGGTGCACTAGTTCGGCAAAGAGAGAGTAAAATGCAAGTAATATGAGTGATAATAAGTGATAATAGCAATCTGAAATAAAAATGGCAGCAAGCAAACATGTAGCAGAACAAGCGGAAAATAGTGTTTCTTGGAAATAAGGCCTAGGGATCCTATTTTCACTAGAGGAAACTCTCAACAATGATCACATAATTGAATAACTAGACATCTTCTCTTCACTATGCTACTCTTAACCACTCTCCGGTCGAATAACAACACCAATCCATGCGTAGGGCTTTAACAACACTCCTCGGAGTAAGCACTTTCCCAACCAAGTAACCCCCATGCTGGCACCATGAGACCCAGATGTTTCCACGCAAACACCACAATTTTATAGGGTTATGCAACACAAAATATAAATATAATGCTAAACCACATGGTGCACACATGGTCACCTTTACACCGTGATCAAAGCATTTACGGAGATCTCATAACAAATACCAAACACTAATCACTGCGTAGGGCTACAAAAATCATTCCTTAAAATAAGCATTCCCATGTCTAATTAACCCCACGCTGTCACTATGAGCACACTGTCACCTTCACACTGCGGGACAAACACCACAATTCATAGATGAGACACACACGATGTGCACACTGTCACCTTCACACCGCGGGACAAGGTGACTCCAAAATTCATATTAATAAAGCACTTGAGTAGCAAAAGACGAAGAGAAACATCTACGAATTCGATTAGATTACAAAGCTCACGATCACATATAGATCACACCATGGGAGAGAAAGAGATGAAACACATAGCTAACGGTAGAGCCCTCAGCCTCGGGGGAGAACTACTCCCTCCTCATCATAGGAGATAGCAACAACGATGGAGATGGCGGTGGAGTCGATGGAGATGGTTCCGGGGGCACTTCCCCGTCCCGGCAGGGTGCCAAAACAAAGATCTATCCCCCGAAAATCTACAGATGTATTTTGTATAAAAGATCGATGTTCTTAGGGTTTTCCCTCGGGGGGCTATAAATATGCAAAAGGGCGATGATAAAGGGCCCACACCACCAGGTGGCGCGACCAAGGGGACCCGCGCCACCCCATGGTATGGCCACCCTGTGGCTCCTCTCCAGGGCTCTTCAGGACTTCTGGAAGCTTCCGGGACTTCTAAGACTTCTGGCTTTCTAATTTTCCAGTTCCAAGAATATTTCAAGAACAACTTTTCTGGAAAAAACAGCAAAAAATAGGGAACTAGCTCTGTGGCATCTTGTCAATAGGTTAGTCTCGGCAAATGTGTAAAATGCTATAAAGAAGGGAGAAAACATGTAGCAATTGGCATAATATCATCATGGAGCATCAGAAATTATAGATACGTTGGAGACGTATCAAGCATCCCCAAGCTTAGTTCCTACTCGTGCTATAGTAGCTAAACGATAAAACAAAATAATTTCTGAGGTGACATTCTACTAACATAAACTTGATCATTATAATGTAAAAGCATATGTAAGCTGAGATCATAGAACTTTAAACACAAACATGATAAATATAAATTTAATAATAAAGCATAGCAATCACTTTACATCATGAAGAGTATTTCATATAAAGGATCATGGATAATAATGCAAAGAAAGATATACGTTTGTTTCAAGTATAGAGAAGGTGTGCAAAGTGGTATTTTGCTAGTCCTTAATAGTGGGACAAAACATAAATGCCAGGACACCTTCAAAGTTCATGAGGAAGACCAGAGCAAATAATTTGAGAACAAACAATATCACATCATGAATCAATTATTGATATTTATGGGACAAATGCACATAAAACATTGAATGGCAAAAATGCCCTCTCAACTATGCATAAAGTTAGATGGTGGAGACTCAAGATAAAAGTAAATGAAAGACCCTTTGTAGAAGGAAGTAGGGATCACTCATGTGCTAGACTTTTATTTTATTAAACAGAGGTATTAAAAGTTTGACACTCTTCCCATCCATCTTTCACCAACCATGGCTAACTGAATCCGCGGGTGCCTGCCAACAATCACATACCATGGAGGAGTGTATATATTTTAGGAGAGGTATGCTAATGTCGTCGAATAGTAACCAGAAAGTACAGCATGTCACAAGCCAACTAGATTCACAAGAGCAGCTCCCATATGAAGCACACATCTGGGTAGAAGGTCATCCCTCTTTATCTTATGTTTACACAATTATGCTTTGACTGATAAATCAGAGGCAAAAATAGTGAAGATAATTTGTTTGCACTAATTTGGGGCTGGGCACCCCGCTGCTGGATCTTCTATCATTTGGACAAGTGGATGAAGCCACTAGTCCAGGGTGTGAAATCTAATCAACAAGTGAGATAAAGATTCTCTATTGACGCCCTCATGAGCAAAAACAGGAACATATAACATGAGTAATTTTGAAAGTTTTAATTGGTAGCACATGAGCAATTGACTTTGGAGTGGAAGTGAAATACCATATGTAGGTAGGTATGGTGGACACATTGTGAAAACTTTGGTTTTAGGGAGTTGGATGCACGAGTAGAGCTCATACTCAGTACAGGTGGAGTCTAGCATAAGACTGGGAGCGACAAATCAAGAGAGCATAAGAGCCATAATCATGCATAGCGACATAAACATCATTAATGAAAGCATAAGCGGCATCACAAGTTCAAAAAATAAATGGTCATGGAGGCTATTCGTGACTGGTTCATAGTCATAAACATAGTGTGAGCATGTGCCAAGTCAACCAAATAAAACGTTCAAAAGAGAATACCATAAATTTATGCTTTACTATGACAAGAACAACCCATGAATCTTTCAATGGCATATTAAACACACTAAGCTATTTGAGGCTATTCATGCTACTCAATAACCACAAGGCTTTAAAACTAAAATAAACTTAGCACGGCATGAAAAAGTTCTAGCCACAGTCTATACAAGCTTCCATATGCACCGTTATAAATTCTACTTCAAGCAGCAGTTTCTTTTCCCAACAAGCACCATACAAAACATGCTTTAACAAAAATACTCTAAAAATGCTACATCAAGCAAACATGAGAGTATTGGTACGTCATAAACGTATCACTAATTTTTGATGTTCCATGTTGTTTCCCACATGTTTTCCTTACACTTTATGTCATTTTTGCACATTTTCCGGGACTAACCTATTAACAATATGCCACAGAGCGAGTTCCCCGTTTTATGATTGTTTTAGTTTCAGAAAAGTTGTTCTGGAAATATTCTCGGAATTGGAAAATTTGAAAGCCAGAAGTCCTAAAAGTCCAGGAAGCTTCAAGAAGTCCCGAAGAGCCCCGGAGGGGGGCCACAGGGTGGCCACACCATGGGGTGGCGCGGGCCCCCCCGGCCGCGCCACCTAGGGGAGTGGGCCCCCTGGCCACCCCCATGCATCGCCCTTTCGCCTATTTATACTCCCCCGAGTGAAAACCCTAAAAAGACCGACCTTTTTCGCAAAATACATCCGTAGCTCCGCCGCCACCACCGACAAGTTTTGGGGGACAGATCTCTGTTCTGCCACCTTGCTGGGACGGGAAGTGCCCCCGGAATCCATCTCCTTCAATGCCACCGCCATCTCCATCGTCGTTGCTGTCTCCTATGATGAGGAGGGAGTAGTGTGGGGACCCCACACTAGCAGTCCGAGACCTCTAGTATGCATACATTCACGATCCCATGATCAGTTAGTCGTGAACAACATACTCGAGTTGGCATTGCAGATTACAACATCCACTACACGAATACATGGCTTACACAACTGGTCACTTGACTCAGTTGAAAACAACTGCCACGCAGGGCAGGAACACACACTAAAAACTGCGGAAGACTACAAAACACACTCGTGGTAAACCCAAGTCACGCCTTGACTACCTACATGCTACTGACTCGGAGACGTTCCTAGTTCGCATAGCCGTCAGCGACATCATCTTCTTCAGGTACTCCGGGTTTCTACTCAAAGTCTGACTAAGACAATAGCCAGGGATAAAACCAATATGAGTACGTTTGAATGTACTCTGCAAGACACCCCAAATGAAAGCTAAACATGCAAGTATGCATATATATATAGGTGGTAGGAAGGCTTTAATTAGGGTTCAACTAGCTATGAAGAATTTAAGACTCATCATAATTGCACAAGTTTTATTTTTATTTGTTGAAGAAGATACTTCAAAATATATTTCACTTCTATTGTAGATATAGCATGTCCACAAGGTTTTGATAAAGCATTCTAAATAAAGAAAACATTTCTGTTTGGAAAACTTCTTGGAAAAAAACATCTTTAAGATCATCATTTATCCGGTACCTCAAAGGTACAATAATTCCCTTTCAACGTACCTCCCAGGTACAATTTCTGAAACACTTTTCCAGGTACAAAACTTCTTGGAAAAACACTTTTCCAGCTTTTCTACATGGCCATTCAACTGTCCATATCCGAGGACGCGGCTATTCTGAATAGTTTTACTCTGCAGAGGTGTACACAATCCACAAGATCCAGTACATCCGCCGTGAACAACCATGGACTGTCCGTGACAGTATGCAAACATCGGATAACTGGTCCTAACCATCCACTATGTCAGCGCTAGTAAATGACTACCTCTTCAAATGGGTTTGCTCTCCCCGACACCGAGTGAGTCAGCCGTATCGATCTGGTTTCCCCTGACAACACACCGCCATGGCAGGAGACCCAACTGTTGCAACCGGTGGCGAACTTAATCCCCACACTCTGAATGTCCCATTTCTCCCTCCTGGCGACAATTTGGTTCGGGGGACTCTAACCCCTATAGAACTTTGAGGTAAACACGGACTAACACCGACAAGCAATTAGCTAGACCCCGTTCCCATATTGGGGTAATGTGACAGCACGACTTGGTTGTCCGGCGAAGACTAGGTTATGTGTCATTTTTGGAAAACAAGTCGAAAACATTTCCTTCTTCACAAACCTCCCTCGGACAAGGTCCACCTTTCCTCGGGGTTTTTCCAAGCTTTTGCTTTTCCAAAAACAAGTTAAAATGTCCACTAGGGGACTTAAGTTGATTAAGTGATGATACTAAAATGTATAAAGGGCTTGGTAACACCAAGATTATATATATTGGATATAGAATATTAGATACATAAAAAAAATTGATAGTGGTGTAGTCCACTTAAAGTAATAGTTTTTGAATCAAATTTTTGTAAAACTTCAGAAGTAAAACATGCATGATAGATAATGACAAGTAAAACAACAACAAGCATTTAGAATGGCTTTCCTTGGCACTGGTCTTCGTTATCTAACGTTGTAAACACAAAAAGGAAAACACCCAATCAGAACCAAACAAAGGCAAGCACTTGACAAGAAGTAAACCTACAGCAAGAATTTCATCAATCAAGTACACTCACAAACAATGGTACTAGGGTGCACACCATCAAGCAAAACAAGCACAGAAGATACACATGAATAACACTAGAATAGGTGCTATGGATCCTCAACCAAAATGGCATGAGTTCAGTGCGTGTGCCACTCTCATATCATGCTCAAATAAGGTTAAATGACTCTCTGGTCATTCATGAGGATGAGCAAAATAACAAGAAAATAACCTAGGAACACATACACATGCATAGGAAAATATTAACAAGCAATACTACAAGCCCATAGTATCACATGCCTTTCTAAACATGGAGAAACAATATAACCAGTACCTAAGCAACCTAATAACAGAGACAAAACAATACCAAAAATACCATGGCATCACTCACTGCATGAAAATAATCATGGAGCAAAACAACTATTAAAACTAGACATGAAAAAGGGCTATTTAGACAAGCAAACATGCATAACCATAAGAGATCATTAAACATGATTTATTCTAACATGATGGATCTGTAAGATGACATCCACATAATAGAGAAAACAACACCTAGACATGCTAGTATTAACAAAATAACAATCTAATCAATGCCTCTAAAAATTAAGCATGCAAATAGCAACTATGGCAGAAAATCATCTAAAACTATCATGCAAGACTATTTGACCTAGAGCTCACTCAAGCATGCAATCAAGTATAATATGCTATAATAACAGTAGCCATGACATGGAAAATAATACTAAAGTATTTATTCAATTCATCATACCCATATGAAGAATAACATAATTTTAACCCGTTTTTACTAGGAAAACAACATATTGAGATTTAAACTATAACAAGCATGTCTTTCACACACAAACCCTATAATACTAGTGAAACACTCAAGACACATTTCAAACATGTATAAATAACCTACACATGCTAGGAATCAATTCTCCAACAAGAACATGATAACACGACAATTTATCAAGTCATGCCAATAATAGACAGAAAAGGACTAAATTACCAAATGTTGCACCAAACCTATTCTGTAACTCCTAAAATCATGAAAACCTAGTATAAGGTGATCCTAGTCACTAGCAAACCAACACAAGTGGATTCACATAAAAATTTATCACCAATAAACTTGAACAATTCACAGAAGTGCTCTCTGGCCTAAAACTAACATGCATGTAGTTTTCAAACAACAACTCAAGTCAACACAAGGCCAACTGAAACAGATAGAAATTTTCAAGGGCTACTCAGAACAGTTGAGTTTGCATGTTTTGGATACATAAAACTCAAGTTATTAAATAATTGGTGTTTATGAGTGCTCCTGCCATTCATTGTATTTCTCCTAAAATATTGCAAAAAATGCAGATCTACAAGTTGGATATGGTTAATATTTTGTAGATCTACTTATGTGATTTTTAGTTTGGCCAGATTTTCTTGTTTAAATTTTTGTTTGGATTTAAAGTATAGCAGTAGATCTGGATCTGCAGGAAAACAGAGAAAAACAACCTGCACAAGGAAAACATGCCAGATCTGCGAGCTGGGCCGGCCTGCTAGGCGCTCTGCCGTGCGGGGAGATTTCAATCTCGCGGTTGGGCCGCGTCTGGGCCAGCCCATTGGTGACAGGAGCCCGCGCGAAGGGTTATGCGGCAGTTGGATTTAGATCCGATGGGCTGGCACGCTCCACGTCGCTCTATGCCGGTGACGACCAGCAACTGGCGGAGGAAACAGATGAAACGGCGGAGCAGTCGCCGGAGATTCTCCGTTGGCCGCTGCAGGTCTCCTCTGGAAACGAAGCTAGCTTCAAAAGACTCCGGGTGACGAAGGCATGGATCCTAGACCCTGCGGGTAAGGACACCCCGTCCCAGGCCCAAGAAGAGGAGCCCTTAGAGTGTTCCAGAAGGCCCACATGAAGCCCACCCGCATTGCCTTACGGGCTAAGTTAGGAAACTTGTAACCAACATAGGGTTAGAGTTCGAGTCCTCCCCGGGTAGGGTTTAAGACCTGTCCACCTATATAAGGCCAGGAGAGCCACCGGAAGAGGACCAAGCAATACCGCAACACCAAATCCTTGAGCTCGAGAACATACTCTCGACTTGAGCCACCATCATTGTAACCGATCTACTCGATTAATACAGATCGACAGAGGCATGAGTAAGGGTTTTACCTCTACGAGGGCCCCGAACCTGGGTAAATCTTTCCCCTTGTTTAGCCGAACATCTCCACCAGCGCTCATGGGTTCTCCTATTCGAAACCCTATGGGTTCACCCGAGGGATTTGTGGAGTCTCAGATTCGACAATTGGCGCCGTTTGTGGGAACGGCGGGCGCTGGATCTTCGGCATCTTCGGCTTCATCGACAACCAACTCTTGTTGGATGAAGGGAATATGCCCAAGAGGCAATAATAAAGTGTTTATTATGTTATTCCTTGTCTATGATAGATGTTTATTTCTCATGCTAGAATTGTATTAACAGGAAAAATTGATAGATGTGTGATTAATAAACAAACCAACGTTCCTAGTGAAGCCTCTCTTTTAACTAGCCCGTTGATTAAACAGATGATCAAGGTTTCCTGATCATGAACATTGGATTTTGTTGATAACGGGGTCATGTCATTAGGAGAATGACATGATGAACTTAAACCCTAACTAACTATAACAATACGATCAAGTCATTGAGTTTTGTTGTTATGTCTTACATTCGGAGTAACATTATTCCTTAGACCATGAGATCATGTTAATCACTAATACCGAAAGAATACTTTGATGACATCAAACGTCACACCGTAAAAGGGTGACTATAAAGGTGACATTGGATATTCGGAAAGTGTTAGTTGAAGCTCATGGATCGAGAATGGGATTTGTCCATCCAATATGACGGATAGATATACTCAGGGCCCTCTCGGTGATATCACATAGACACCGCTTGCAAGAAAGTGATTTGATCACTAGGATGTTATATCACGGGAACGAGAAAAGAGTACTTGTCGGATAACGAGATTGAACAAGGTATAGTGGATACCGATGATCGGATCTCGGATAAGTAATATATCGTGAGACAAAGGGAAATCGTTACGACGTTGAAAGGTTCACACGATCACGAGAGTCATCGTTGAATATATAGGAGCCATCACGGATTTCCAGATCCCGCTGTTGATTATTGATCGGAGAGGAGTCTCGATCATGTCTATAATATTCGCGAACCGTAGGGAGACACACTTAAGGTTCGATGAAGCGTTAGAGAGGATACGGAATGCCGGAGAATATTTTGGGCAGCTCCGGAATTATTTCGGGGAAAATTGAGAAATAAAAATGGTTCGAGGTGATGCATGCAAATGTTTGTTAATGGAATTAACAAATATAAATAAAGAAATAAAAATGTTTTATTTATTTATTTAAGAAAAACCTTTGGATTTTCCAAGTGGGAAATTAAGGAATTTTGAGTGGGTTTGAGTGGAGCTTCCACTCACATGAAGAGAGGAAGGGGTGGGGGCACCCATGGCTGGCCGCACCCCCCCTTTGGGCTGCCTCCCCCTCCCCTATAAGAGGAGGGTGAGGGCTCTCTCTTCTCTAAACACTTGCCCACACATTTTCCCTTCCACCCGTTGCTCCATTCCATGGTCTCCAGCTTGGCGAAGCCCTGACCGTGGGATTCTTCACCACCACCACGCCGTCGTGCTTCTGGAATTCCGGAGGGATCCTATACATCCGCAACCCGCTGGAACGAGGGAACGGAAGTCTTCATCGAGCTGAACGTGTGACCGATTACGGAGGCACCGCCGAATTGCGGTGCTCTTCTTCTCGCTCGGGATCGCCGTGAGAACGACTACGCCAACAACGAGATCTTTTCTCGTACCACTTTGAGTCTTCGAGGGTATGTTATCTGAAGACTCTCTTTCTCCCCGTTGCCTTTCATCTCATAGATTAGATCTTGGCCTTTTGGGTTTATCGCGTGTAGGGAATTTTTTGTTTTCTATGCTACGTTCCCCTTCATTGGAAACCTTCGACTACGGCTCCGAACAATCCTATACGGATCGGATCTGTCGTGGTCACCCCTCACTCGCCGGAATCACGCCCGGTATTTAGCGAACTGGAGAGGAGCTTGAAGTTCGTGACCAACAGGGATGGAATCCTCCACTTCCCCGAAGAATCAGGATCTGAATCAGGAGCCATCGACTCACGCTTTCATCTGGAGAAAAGCGGCGAGTCCGTCCGCTTCAACACCAACATACCATACCCTCTCGACAGAGGAACCTTCTCGAGTCCAGAGAGCTTTCCGATCTACGCCTAGGACGCACGAGCCACGCCTGGCTCAAGTCTGCATGGCAGGATCGGAGCTACCCCCAGAAACGGAACACAGCGCGGCAGAACGCGCCATAATCGGTGTCACGCGGGAAGCCTCGGACCGAGCCAAGGAGGCTATGAGAACGAGCAAGCCACCTGCAGCGGAATCGCCACATGAAGACATGGTCACATACCACTATCATCTGGTGAGAGCAGCCGCAACCATCAAGGATGCTCGGATAGATCTGGCCCGTCGAAGAAGAGCGGCGGATGAATCAAGTCAACGACGAGCTGAGCTGTCCCTAGCACCCTCGGTCGGAACCCGACACGCGAGGAAGGGATACGCATCAACATCCATGGACATCGAGTCCTTGGGCGGGACCAGCAGGTCGATCGTGCCTTCCCTTATGCGAGTTGATGATGACGGGAACGTCTACCCGCAAACTCCAGCCGCCGCGGTCCTGGCCGCAGCAACTTACATGCAGATGAACCAGCCGACGGAAAGCGACCCTCGGGCAGAGCAATACAAGCAAGTGCGCATGGGGCTAGGACTGGCAGCCGCAAGGCTCGCCTCCTACGACCGCAGGAAGGCTGCAGAGCAGCTGGAGAAGGAGAAAGAAAAAGAGGCATCCCGCAAGCGTAGTAGCACCTCGCCAAGAAGGGACAAGTCGCCATGCCGTGGTCGAGGAAAAGAAGCTCGACGCCGTGGCGACAGTCGAAGCGGCAGCGAAGGCAGCCCGAGAGACAAAAGCTCGAGACATCACAGCAGCCGCTCGCGAAAACGCAGCAAGGAGCCAAGGAAGGATACTGACCGCGACCAGCCAGGATACGATGCGTGATCGGACATCGCACAAAATAGGGTGGACAGGGCAAGAGCAACGCGAAATCGCGAATGCTCTTCGTCTGGCTTTTCGGATGACGAAACCTGCGGCGCACTTTGCTTCGCCCGCAGCATCCGTGAAGCACCATTACCCAGAAGATTCAAGCTCAGCACAGAAGTAACAAAGTACGATGGCTCACTCGAGCCCTCGTCGTGGCTAAACGACTACCTCACATCAGTAAAATGCCAACGTGGGAACAAGAACAGGGCTATGCAATACCTCAATCTACATCTCCTTGGCACGGCCCGTAGCTGCCTGGAAGCAAGGCCAAGATCCTGTTACGCATCATGGGACGACCTGCACCGCGATTTCTGCAAAAACTTCCAGTCGACCTACAAGAGACCAGCCACCATTGAAGAACTGCGAGCCTGGAAACAGAAAAGCGGCGAGTCCACTCGCGAGTATATCCAGTGATGGACCATGCTCAGAAACACCGCAGGAAACATCTCGGAAGAAGTAGCGGTCGAAGCCTTCGCGAAGGGCGCCCGACGAACTGCTTTCAGAGAAGAGCTAGGCAGAGCCGCACCCAAAACTATTGGGGAGCTGATGATCATAGCCGACAAATGGGCTAACGGAGAAGACGCAGTGCGCAATTAGAGAGCATCATCGCCTGCACCCGAAGAAGATCGCCATGGTCGAAGAAAGAGAAGGAAATACTACGATCACGAGGATCGAGAGGAGATGGTAGCGGCAGAATTCACGCGAAGTCGCGATACCGGACGCCGTGGAAGCGCGAATGGAGACCGAAGGCTGAAGACAAAACTCCCGAGGAGGACCTCGATGCATACTGCTCGCTACATCTATTTACAGATAAGCGCACGGGCAAAACTAAGGCAACACACCTTCTTAAGGATTGCCGAAAGTTTATCGAAATCTCAGAGGCCTTCTCGAAGAAAAGCAGACCGGCCGCCAGTCAAAATTACCGACCGCTTTCGGGAGAAGGACACCAAGGATTCCAGCCGCCACAACCCCTACCTCCACCAGAAAATCCAAACATGGCGTTAGCTGCACTGCCTGCGCCACCCGCACAAAACACCAGAGCCAACGCGTACTCGAACCCCGCAGGACAGCTAGGAATGATCCATAAGGTATGTCCATCATGCAGAGCTCAAAAGACTAAAACGAGACAGTTATGCATGGCTGTGCAGACCCCGCCAACAAGGCCCGAATACCTGAAGATGGCGGACCAATCGATCACATTCTCAATGAAAGACCACCCACCACGAGTCTATCGACCAGGACACGCCGCCCTCGTAATCCAAGCGCAGATTGGCAACTACGATTTGGCCCGCGTATTCATGGACAGTGGCAGTGGCATCAACATTATCTACGCGGACACACTCCGTCGGATGAACAGGAACATGGATGGCCTTGCGGAATCAGAAACATCCTTTCACGGGATAGTTCCGGGAAAGGCAATCCGTCCACTCGGAACAATTAACCTAGAGGTCGTGTTGGGCAATCAAAGCAACTACATAAGAGAATTCCTTGACTTCGAAGTCGTCGACTGGCCTTCACAGTACCACGCCATCCTTGGCCGAACAGCGTTTGCCAGATTCATGGCAGTACCGCACTACGTGTAACACCCGGGGTTTTCCCCAATTAGAACTGCTTGTTTTTTTTTCTTTCTTTTGCATCACATGGCATCATGCATCATATGCATTGCACCTCTGTTTCCTGTTGTTTTCAAACCAATTAAAACTTTAAACCAATTTTAAAATTCAAACAATGCACCCTGTTTTCCAATCAAATTGTTTCAATAAAAAAATTGAAGTGGAATTAACAATTGGCTTTGTTAATAAAAATTCCTTTTATTAAAAACCTAATTTGAATTTCAAATTTAAATTCAAACATGAGCACAATTCAAAATTTTCAAAACTCAACTATCATGCACTTGGGTAAATGGCATGTTGAACTCAGTAAAATATTGCATAAAATAAAATAAGCCAAAACCCTAAACCCCTTTCTTTTCTCTCTTATCTCTCTTTTACAAAAAAAAGAAGAAAAAAATAAAAACAAAACAAAGGGGGAGGCAGGCCAGCCCACCTACAACCCCACCATCAGCCCACCTCCCCTTTCTTCTTCGTACGGATAGGAGGCAGACATGTCCTCCTGCCACCGCATCTGCCCCCTCTCCCACCTGCTCCCCCTCCCCCTATACCTACCCCTCTCTTCCTCCCAAACCCTAGCCTCTCTCCCTTTCTTCTTCCTCCATCCGCCGCCGCCATCTCTCTCCCTCCCCTGGTACTTTCATCTGAACCTTCTGAACCCGGACGGGAGCCTCCATGACCGCAGCTTGGAGGCCTTGGTGCCGATGCTGTGTTCGTCGTCGGGCGCCCATCTTCTCGGGAACGGAAACGTGGGGTTGTGGGCTGCGGATTTGCTGCAGACGTCGCGGCCGGAGAACGCCCGAGGCGACGGCGCCATCACCTCCTTCTTCCCCGTCGGCCACCTCTGCAGCTGCCCACCAACGCACCTCCACGCCGTCTTCTCCACGTCCACGACCCCTCCGACCATGCCTTCGAGCCCCAAGGTGAGCCACATCCTCCTGGACCATCCCTCCCCCCGTCCTTGCTCTGGATCACCGCCATCGTGCGGTAGATCGCCGGCCATGTTTTCCCCGTTCAACCTTCAGATGCGATGCAGCAGTTTCGTCAGAAACAGTCCTATTTCGTAACCTCAACTAGAGCAGCGCCCAGATCCTTTCACGAATCGCAGCAACAGCCCAATGGCTTGGGCCTTCCCAGCACTGCACCCGGTCGCGGGTTCGAATCCCACCCGTGGCAAAGCCACATCTTTTTTTCGGCCATTTTTCTTTTATCCCCGAAAGCCAGAAAAACAGAGCTGAATCTTTATTTGTAAACTCCATAACAAATTGAAAAATGCTCCAATTTCAATGATTCAAATTGCTATGGATTCAGAATCTTGTGCTCTTTCTATTAGTCACAAAGTTGCAACATGTTTCTGTAATAAATTTTGCACTAAATAATTAAATACAGAAATGGCTTTTAAAATTTGAAATTTTGGGAATTCATAACTTGAATTCTATTCATCCAAATTGAGCAAACTTGGGCTCTAAAATTTTGTCTTAACAAACTCTACACAGTGGTATTTTATTTGGTCACAACTGAATTAAATTTGAACATGTTTCCTTCTGTTTACTAAAAGGGGCAGAATAAAAATGCTTATGAAAAAATGCCTAATAAATTCAATAATGATCCAAAAATTATGTTTAATAGCTCAAAATGTTCATTGAAACATTTTATACATGTTTTCAACCTTTTCAATACAATTTGTGCCCCATTCCATTTAAATTTGGTTAGCTCACCTACTAATTGTTATCCATGCTAATCAACATTTAAATTGATGGTTAGATAAATAACTTGAACCTTCCTAATTAAATTTTGGGCTTTTGTCTCAACTTAAGTTGGTTAAGGTGCATCCCCGCATGTCATGCATCCATATCTTGATCATGCTGGATCTTTTGCCGTTGAAGTAAGTGTTGCATCTGGTGTTTGTTCTAGTTCGTTGCTTCTTCGCGAATAGGACGTTGAGATGATGTGAGCACCGACAAATTCTTCGGATGTACCTCTACTTGCTGGATTCCAGGCAAGTATACTCACTTGCTACCTATGTTGCCTTTCATCACTTGTTACCGATTCTTTCCGTTGTCTTTATGCTATCCTAGTATTTTCGATGCTTGAGTCTCGATCCTATCTTATGTTTGCCCTGCATCCATGATATAGCCTTCCTTCCACTTCCTATTAACTGTAGTTTGTTTACCTTGTTGGCTCTCGTGTCGTAGTTGCATGCTTAGTGTTGTTTGCGCTCAAGTCTTGTTGTCCTTTTTCATATCACATGTTTAGTTGATAGTTGGGTTTAAATTTAATCCACAACATGTTAATGTTTGGGGTAATAATAATTTGATGATAAGGCACCGGCAGGAGGCCCGGCGTGGTTTTGGAGCCTGCTAGTGTCGAAACTAGGAAAAGGGTCTTGTCCATTGATCCAAGATGAGCGCGCTAACCGCATCCGGGAGGTAGTATGGGACCCCCCTCGACTTAGACCTGATTTGCAGCTTGTCCGAAGAGCCACACTTAGTTAGGGCGTTCCATTTGTGCATATGCATAATGGGAGGCGCCCCCATGGTTGATGATGATTATGATGGTTATGATGATGATGCATATAGGGCGAGGCCTGTGGTGCCGGGGGGTGTGGTTTTCACCCTTGCGCTTAGGTTAGGTCGGACTGGCCGGGACCTTATAGCTCCGTGGTTTCTAGGATGGGTTGCAGAGACGGTTTGAGTCGTGTCGAGCCAACCTGAGTTTTAGTTGGTGGCTTGAGTGTGTACGGGTACTGTAGCGCACCCTGCAGGGATAAATCTTCTCGAGAAGCCGTGTTGTCCGTGGTTATGTGACGACTTGGTGAAAGTGCTGGCTAACAAGTACTCAGACAATTTACACCTAATTAATAATAATTTGACTAGTAATAGGAATATTGTCACAATAACCTGAAATTCACCTTAATCAACAGTGTGAGTTTCCTTGGGTTGCTTCCTTAGTAGGGGGTAACACTGGATGGGTATTGTTTGGTGAGTAGTTATAGTTGGTTTTTGTCGCGCTCTCTTATCCCTCTCTAATAGACAGAAGTTGTAGCGCGTCTCTTTAGTTTGTTAGTGCTGCCCGCTGCCGCTTCTTTGCAATAATCCCTTCCTTCCGTTGTACCCAAAGTATTTGTATCTTGTGATGATGGGTTACGCTGGTATCTTGTGAGTATGGTTTATCCACTTGCCAGTACTTAACAGTACTAACCCACGAATCCATTTCGTGGCTGCATATTCCACATTGCAGTCAACAGGTTTGAAGTCCGACGACGTTAGCTTGGGAATCCCTCCGGCTTGGCCTGGGCAGGGATTGGACGCCATCGGTTATCTTCAGGACTCTTAGTCCAATTTGTATCTTGTCTGTAGTCGGACACTATGTTATTTCTTCCGCTGTTATTTGGATCTTTGCATTGTATCAGTTGTATCCTTGACTCGTTTGAGTCGTATTGTATATATCTCTTCTGTTGTTGTTATGGATTATTCGTGAACTGTTGTAATGTTATCACAAGTGGCAACCTGGAATCGGTTATTATGTGGATTTTGGCGGAAATGCTGAAATCTGCATAGTGCCCGATCCCGGGGCGTCACACTACGCGTACGTGAAGCTTAAATTACCTGGAGAATATGGTGTTATCACCATCGACGGAGATTTTCAGAAATCCAACAAGTGTGACATTGAGTTCAACGAGATCGCAAAATCTTTCGGGATGCAATAAGAATTGCAAGAGCTGGCAAAAACCACGGATCACTCCGTGATGCCTCTCACAAAGAAAAACGCGCCTGAATTGGAATTCAGCGCCAACAGCGACACCCGAAAACATCAGGTGCACCCTACAGATTCTGCGAAGACAGCGATGGTCTCAACTACCCTCTCGCAAGCATAGGAAAGCGCGCTCGTCGAACTCCTCCATGAGTACTAGGAAATTTTCGCCTGGCAGCCTTCAGATATGCCAGGAATACCCAGGGAGTTCGCCGAGCACTCACTCGAAGTCTTCAAGGATGCAAAACCCATCAAGCATACCACTCGACGGTTCTCAGAACCCAAGCAGAAAGCGCTTGGAGAAGAAATAAACAGATTGCTAGCGGCAAAATTCATCCGGGAGATCAAGATATCCACTTGGTTAGCAAACCCGACGCTGGTCCCCAAAAAGAACACTGACATCCTTCGAGTATGCATTGACTTTAAATAAGCATTGCCCCAAGGATAACATTCCCCTCCCGCGAATCGACCAGATCGTGGACTCTACTGCAGGCTGTCAACGCCTCTCCTTCTTGGACGCCTATTCAGGATATAATCAGATCCGGATGAAGCAGGAAGATGAAGAAAACACAGCATTCATCACACCACACGGTGTATACTGCTACACGACAATGCCCTTCGGGCTCAAGAACGCAGGCGCAACATATCAGCGCTGCATGCAAAAATGCCTCGCCAAGCTCATTGGCAAGAACGTACAAGTGTACGTTGACGACATTGTCATCAAGACTCGAGTAGAAGACACACTCCTCGAGGTCATTAGAGAAACGTTCGACGCCCTCAACGCATACAGGATCAAGCTCAATCCGACAAAATGCGTCTTGGGCATCCCAGCAGGAAAACTTCTCGGGTACCTGGTATCCGCAAGAGGCATCGAAGCCAACCCAGAGAAAATACAAGCAATCTTGACAATGAAGGAGCCAACCAATCTACGCAGAGTCCAGCAGCTCGCAGGGCGACTAGCCGCCTTGAGCAGATTTATCGCGCGATTGGGCGAGCAAGCATTACCCTTCTACAAGATGTTGAAGAAGACGGACAAATTCGAGTGGACACCAGAAGCTAAACAAGCGTTCGCAGACCTAAAACGATCGTTGCAAAGCAGGCACGTCCTTGCAACACCGCAAGAGACAGAGCCACTTTACCTATACCTAGCCGCAACAAACCAGGTTATCATCACGGCAATCATAGTCGAACGACCTGAGGAGGGCAATGCATACGGAGTCCAACGACCGATTTATTACATCAGTGAAGTGCTTTCGCCATGCAAGCAACGATATCCTCATTACCAGAAGCTCGCATATGGAATTGTTCTTACAGCTCGAAAACTCAAGCACTATTTCCAGGAACACGCCATCACAGTGGTTAATGATGCATCACTCGATACAATCATGAACAACCCTATGGCATCCGGAAGAATAGCAAAATGGAGCATCGAGCTGGGCGCTTGGGACATCACCTATGCAGGACGCAATGCAGTAAAATCCCAGGTACTCGTGGAATTCTTAAGCGAATGGACAGAGCTACAAACGCCCGGACCGCTTGAGTACACGAGCAACTGGATAATGTACTTTGACGGGTCCAAAAGAAATGAAGAAGCCGGAATTGTCCTAATATCATCTAGGGGAGACAAGCTGCAATATGTCCTACGATTGGACTTTCCACCCGATGATCCAGCATCGAACAACGACGCAGAATATGAAGCCCTGCTGCATGAGATGAAGATGACAGTCGCCTGTGGAGCCACCAGACTGATGATCTACGGCGACTCCAATCTCATCATGCAGCAGACAATGAAGGAATGCGACGCAATCGCTGAAAACATGGTCGCATATCGTGACATGTACAATCTACTCGAAGGAAGTTTCAAAGGATGCGAGCTGAAGCATATTGCGAGATCCAGCAACGAAGAAACAGATAGGTTGACAAACATGGGTTCCACAAACACACACATACCTCTAGGGATATATTTCGAGCAGATGACTAAGCGATCAGTCAAAATCAAGAAAGCTGCAGGAGCACCCGCAGCACCGGAAACAGAGGTCAGCCCGCAAGTTGCCATCATCGAGCTTATTCATGATATTTCGCGGCAAGTTTTTCTGGTCGAGCTAGTCTGGACGCAGAAATTTCTCGAGTACTTGTCCGCCAAATAGCTCCCGGCAGATCCTCGCGAGGCTCGACAGATAATCAGACGCAGTAAATCCTTTCGGGTGGTCAATGGAGAATTATACAAACAAAGCATCTCGGGTATACTCCAGCGTTGTATCGCACCCAAAGATGGCAAGGAATTACTACAGGACATCCACCAAGGAGACTGTGGACATCACGCTAGCTGGAAAGCAATCATGGGAAAAGCCTTCCGAGCAGGATTCTACTGGCTTACAGCAGCCAAAGATGCAAAGGACTTGGTCGACAGGTGCAATGCTTGCCAGCGATTCGCACCAAAACCGCACGCACCCGCTACGGAATTGCATATGATACCCATCGCCTGGCCTTTTGCACAATGGGGGTTGGAAATGGTAGGACCACTACGCAAGTCCACGCCAGGTGGATACACACACCTGCTGGTCGTAGTTGACAAATTTACCAAGTGGATTGAGGCCATGCCAGTAACCTCGGCTAGCGCCCAATGCGCCGTCAAATTCCTCGACTCCATCGTGTGCAGATTTGGAGTACCACATGACATCATTACAGACAAATGTACAAATTTCACAGCAAAAGAAACACAGCAGTTCTGCGAGGAAAATGGCATCAACTTCAAATTTGCTTCAGTTGCCCATCCGCAAACGAACGGACAAGTCGAAAGAGCCAACGGCTTAGTTTTAGCTGGCATCAAGAAACGTCTACTCGATCGTCTGCACCCAGCAGCAGGACATTGGGCCGAAGAGCTACCCTCCGTGCTATGGAGCCTCCGCACAACTCCAAACCGATCCACAAACTACACACCATTTTTCATGGTATACGGGGCAGAAGCAGTCCTTCCCGAGGACGTCAGGTTCAGCGCCGCACGGGTTGTTGCCTACAGCGAAGAAACCTCTAACAAGGCACTCGCGGAAGATATGGACGCACTCGATGAAATACGCGATATTGCACTCGCAAGATCCGCAGTATATCAACAATCATTGCGAAACTATCATAATCGCCGCATACGCCACAGAGCATTTGCAGTAGAAGATCTGGTGTTGCGGCTCAAGCAGAAGGAAGGACACAAGCTCGAGCCACCATGGGAAGGACCCTTCATAATACACGAAGTTATCCCAGGTGGAGCGACTGAAGAACCCGTCGACTGGAGGCATCTATTCCAATCCTTGGAATATCGCACACCTCCGCAAATTTTATCCCAAGATTTATTTTACTCGCAATAATAAGGTTATATTAGCCACTCTTGTAGGTCGAATACATGACTTCTCGGTCATCGCAATAAAATACATGGTTTTTCAACCATAGATACTCGAAGATTATTCATCCTTACATGCTAAAAGTTACAGGTATATACCCCACAAACACACGGGGGCTACGCCTAACTCAGCATCGCAGGAAAATTTATATATACAAGGTTACACACCTTACAACAGTTTTTACAAACTATACAGCACGACGGGATATATACATCCTACAATCAAACATGGCGTTGGGCATTCTCAGCTGCCAACACCCGGTCTACTTCGTCAGAGGTCAATCGAATGATTTCTTCCGCTTAAGGGCAAACAGCCTTATAATGCGGAGAAATATCGTTGATTGGACCATCAGGAAGTCTAGCTATGGAGTTGAAGTTCACCTCAAGATGCCATAACCGAACGAAGGAGAGATCCACCACCGAGCCGCAAGTCATCTGATTGCGAACACACTCGCGAATCTCTCCCTCTTGCCCGAACACCCTCAGGAGATGGCTCCAATCTTCAGGACCCCTTTGCAGCGAATAGAAAGCGGCATTCATCGCAATCAAGACCTCGTGAAAGGAACTCACGAGTATCTTCGCCTGGATGATGCGGAACTTCAAGGTAGCCAACACAAAGCCTCGACTGCGATCAGCCCAAAAATTATTCGCATGAGGCTTTGAGCTGCCAGCTTCTTGAAGGATGTGGTTCTCTACCCTCTGTTTCTCATCCCAATCATCTGGCTTAACAACTGAAGAGCAAAGATACGCGATCAAAAAAGGAAACAAGAAAAAGAAGACTTGGGGGCTGTATTACTTACACAGCCAATCTCCAGCGACAGAAGCCAACTCATACATCAAAAACTGTTCACGCTCAATCGCCAGTTTTTGCTTGGACTTAGCCACATCGGCTACCGCGCGCAAAGCTTTCAGCTTGCGTTCACCCTCCTGAACCCGATCACGAAGACTTGCAAAGTCCCTAACAGCGGCAACAAGAGGATTTGCTGGAGTAGCACGTCGATCTGAAGGCTCCACGGCAACCCCAGCAACCTGGAAGAATACAAGGAGCGGAATAAGATGCTCTATTCAAGATATATCAAACCACCTATTCGACAGGTGCTCGGGGGCTACTCCCATCGGGAGGAAACACACAATCACAGAAAGCATTTCAGAAGAACATCTCGATTAAAACAGTGGAAATACGGGAGCACGTCCCAAGGTTCATTACAATCGATGCAACTAAGTACAAGAAAATATACTAAGGAGCTACAGTGGTGCTGCCACTCGCGGCGGTGGTCCCTCCCCTAAGACGAGCAAATAAGTCGGACAACTTCCGAGCGAGGACCCCGGCTGGCTCGCCAAAACGACGAAGCCCAACCTTTTTGCCCGTGGAAGGATCGACAGGAAGATCCGAGTAGGCCTCCTCCAAGCCAGTGACTCCATGCGCCAGCGCGAACTGGATGGAGGCCGTCGCCCCAGATTCTGACTGAGCAACCGCGTGAGCTTCAAGGAGATTGCTCTCCGAGAAAATCTTCAGCAGATCGCCCAGTGCGGATGGAGACACGGCGTTGACAAGAAGACGGCCGTGCAGCTGCGTCAGCACTCGAATGGCGTCACCAATCAAGGTGCAAACCCCTGCAACATGCCTCCTGAGCTGGGCGCAAGAATCTGTCAACGCGTCCACTCGAGGAATCCCAGGAAGCTCTAGTGGGACACCCAGAAGATCTACGAAAGAAAAAGTGTTAGGGTCCAAAGGATTCACTAAGACAAAAAACAGATCGTAGACAAGAATAACTTACCCGCAAAGTTCTCCGCAAGGGGACGAAGAAAGTTGACGAGATCGGCGTCCGCCTTGGTGCCAGCGTCCTCCAAGCTCTTCAGAGCATCCTGGGCAGCCGTAAGTTTTCCTTCAAGATTGGCCGATAGCATGCGGGAAGACTCGATCTCCCGTCGGACAGCCGCTAACTCAGCCTCTTGAGCTGTTGCCCGAGTGGAGACACTCTCCTTCTCAGTCTTCAAAAACTCAAGTTGAGCTGCACAGCAACATTTATCAGAGCCGAAGAATTGATGAAAGAACGAAAATAGGAAAAGATGGTAAATTTACTTCGAAGAAGCTCATTCTTTGAGGCGAGTCGACTACGGTCCGCTCGAAGGATCCCGCATTCCGACTCAGCGGAAACAACACGGCGACCAATCGCCGCAAGGGAGTCAACAAGCGACTGCAAGGAACATAAAGATAGAAGAATCAGAAGAGTGAAATTTGAGCCTATACTCGATTGTAAACATTCGAGTATAGCCTCGGGGGCTACTCCCATCGGGAGCACTGCCGTGCACCCGATAAAAAGAAGAAGAAGAAAAGACTCTCTCTGAGCGTGTAGCTGATCGCATGCGATCGACTACAGCCTCGGGGGCTACTCCCATCGGGAGCACTGACGTGCACCCGATAAAAAATCCAAGGACGATAAAGCATTAAAAAGCAGGTAGCGGAGTTTACCTGGCCTTTAGCGAGGGAGAGGGGATCCGCCGAGCTGCCCGACACCTCCTTTGAAGCCGAAGCCCCAGCAGCAAAACTAGGAATTCTATGTTCCGTAGTCACCGCGTTGGGAGCTACATGATGGAGGGATAATAACCCGGTAGGCCAACTCCAAGGTACAACCCGGCCCAAAGGACGCTGCGAAGGATCCGGCTAAGGATAAAGAAACTTCTGGAAGGCCCAAATTTGTAGGCCTCGTAACCCAGATTGTGGGTTACGGTAAGGAAAGTTAGGGTTTGTGTGTGGTGTCCGGGTAGGATTCAGGGTGCGCCTTGGAGGGCAAGCCAGGGGGGTACGGGTGCTTTATAAACCGACCCCTAGGTCTAGTTAGGGGAGAGATCTAAGAACCCTAGCAATATCGATTTGATATCGAGTATCCAGTGTATACAAAGGTCGAGTTATTATCAGAGATTCGGCGACTTTGATTGCCGGCTACCAGATCGAGTTGCATCATGTTTTCCTTTGAGCTAAACCCTCTCCCGAACACCTGTGTCGTCTTGCCCCAAGATCAGTTACCCCCGGTAACGTCTGCCGTGATTATCCCACGACAGTTGGCGCCCACCGTGGGGCCTGCGTCCAAAGGTGTTTACATCACGGGAGAAGCTCGGAAGAGCATGGAGAACCTCGTTGTCGGTGAGATCTACGACGACCACGAAGGAAAGAAGATGGTGGACGATTCCGGCTGGGGGCCAGAGTCGGATCACCTCGAATCCGGATCTGTCGTGACAATCGGCCGGATCAGCGTCTTCGTCGGTATGGTATGTACTTCTGGCTCGGTTCCTGACAATTTTGAATCTGATTCTGTGTCAGGGGAGGCTGCGTACGCCCAGTCAGATAGAGAAGAGTCAGTTGGAACAACAGGCCAAATAGAAGAACCCGTCATACAGTGGGAACAGTCGGAGGAGCCGGCATGGACCCCGCGTGACCCGGACAATGGAAAGGATGATACTGAATCTATCCGGGACCTGTTGGAAGACCGGTACGAGGAGGATAACAACGGAGAAGAACAGCATGAACTCACGGCAAGCATAATGCGCCAAGTTGCGGTCTACACGGCTCCCGCGGCCAACATTAATCAGGAAAGTGTGACCGCGGCCGCAGTCGGGACAGCTCGGGCCTTGAACCAGCAGCAGGGTACAGTTAATCCGGTCCTGGTCCGGGTTGATGGAGAGTCGGCGTCGGTTACTAGTCGCGCAGCAGATGAGGAGCTACAGGCCAATATGTTAGGATTCCAAGCGAACCGGACACCAGGGGCGGGTCCCTCGAATCCGCGTCACCCGGCCCTGTTCGACAATAATCTGATTTTGGATCCTACGGTCCTGGCCATGGTTATTACTCCAGAAAACGCGGCAGAGCGTGTAAGAGATCTGGACGTGGCTCGCCGTGCATTGGAGCAGCAAAGAAGGCAATTAGAAGCAGAAAAACAAGGGATGGCCGCACGACAGCGCGAGTTGGATGCTTTAGAAACCCGGCTCCGAGAGGAAACGACTAGAGTACATCAAAGGCACCAAACAAGGTTACCAGCGTTGGGTGGAGTTATAAATCCGGCTACACTGTTTATCACACCTCAAGATCAGCCGATCCCACCGGTGAACCAAGGAACTGCACCACAACCGGCAACAGTGGGAACACAGCCGGCAAACACGCAAACCGGGTTACCTTTACCACAGACTGGAGTGACAACCGGCAATACATTGCCACCACCACCACCGTCACGGTTCCGCACACCAGCAGGTCATTACAACAATCCCATGGACAACGTGTACGCAGCAACGCTCACATTGAACCAGATTCCTGTGGGAGAGTCGCCTCATGCAGAAGGAACCCGGCGAGCGATCGATCTGCTGCACACCGCAGTGGCGCAGCAAGCCAATTATCCGGATCATAGAAGCGGAATGCATGGGACGCCGTATGCCAGTCAGCAACAAGGCAATATCCAAACAAATTCAGCGCGACGGAGGGAAGAGCAACAGCAAATGCCGCCTCTACCCCGTATCCAGACGGTACCAGCAGCATCAGCAGCACAGGCTGTTGTGGATAGCTCCAGGGCCAGGAGAGCCGGGGCCGGGTCTGTAGTGCACGGATTACCAGTGGCACCGCGCCCCGCCGTACCGCCGGCTGGATCACACGCTTCCAGAATAAGACCAGCTTCAACCGTCCTCGCAGGACCAAAGTGTCTCTCGGATGACATCAGAGCTGAACCTTACCCGGAAAAATTCAAAGAGCCGGGAAAAGTAGTGAATTATGAGCCGACCATGGATCCAGAAACATGGTTAAGCAGTTATGAGATGGCGATGTCAATTCGCAATGCGTCCGAGAATCTCCAAGCCAAATTCATGTACTTGATGATGTCAGAGGGAGCAGCAAAGTTATGGTTCACCAATCTGCCGGAAAGATCGATCAAGTCCTGGGAAGAATTGAAGACCGCGTTTGTCAAGCATTTTCATGGAACGTGCAGAAAGTTGTTCACTATTGATGATTTAGAACGGTGCGTTTAGAAGAAGGGAGAGTCAGCACGCAGTTGGGTGCGCCGGGTTATGGAGATACTTCACTCATCCACAGATATTCAGCCCAAAGATGCGCTACAGGCTATGGCAAAAACGTGCAAGTATGTCCCTTTAGTACAAAAGTTAACTCGCATGAAGTCTAGTCGGAACGCTTCAGAAGTTACGATGGGAGAATTGATGGATGCATGCAACAAACACGCCGCAACAGATACCACAGAAGAGGAGGCTGATGACAAAAAAGCAAAGGCAAACACAAGTAATAGTGGAAGAACCGGCAATGGATCAACACCGGGTAACAATGGAAACAGCCAGAACAAGCGCCCGTTTGAAGGGGGCTCCGAGTTTGTCGCCAACACAGAAGCCGGGTCTTCGAGACCCAGGGCAGAAGGAAATTTCAGTACCGGAAATCACAATGGAGGAAACTATCAAGGGCCGCCCAGGCCGAGTAACAATTGGGACATCTTCAGAATGGCGTGCCCGAAGCACAGCAAGAACGGTAGGCCGGCTAACCACTCCTTGGAGCAGTGCGCCGACCTACAGAGATGGAAGAACGAAGAAGTGAACAGGGCCATGCGAGGTGCAGGTCGGGGGGGAGGGCCGGGTCCGGGTGGAAACCCGGGCAACGGCCCACCCCCAGCAGGTAACCCGGCAACCGGAAATCAGGGCAATAACCAGGGGGGGAGATGGAGGTTTCCAGGCTAACCCCAAACAATTGGGCCAATATCATGTGCATACCACAGGGGGCTCTAACAAGGACAAAAGGATACTGAAGCAAGCGGTCAACTCAGTTTCGTCAGCTGTCCCGAGATACTTGAGATGGTCAGAACAGGAGGTAACATGGAGCAGAAGGGATCACCCGGAAAGAGTGGAACACCCGGGAGTCCTAGCATTAGTAGTCGCACCGCAGGTCAATGGGTATGAACTGAAAAAGGTTCTGATGGATGGTGGAAGCAGCATCAACATACTGTATTGGGAAACATTCCTACGCATGGGCCTCAAGGAGTCTCAGCTGCAAAAAAGCTCAACAATTTTTCATGGGATAGTGCCGGGTCATTCAGCGTGTCCCGAGGGAAAAATCGCATTGGAGGTAGCTTTCGGGGAGTCAAAGGATAACTATCGAGTTGAGTGGCTCACCTTCGAGGTAGTCAAATTGCAAGCCCTTATCACGCATTATTCGGGAGACCGGCTTATGCCAAGTTCATGGCTAGACCGTGTTACGTGTATCTGCAACTAAAAATCCCGGGTCCCAAGAAGACCATTACCATACATGGAAATCGAGACATAGCAGCTGAATGCGATGAAGGAGATGCGGCAATGGCCGAGCAGGCCTGTAGAAAAGAAGATCTCAAGCACTACCGGCCTCAAGCAGACCCGGAGGACAGAACCACATCAAAAAGGCCGAGTACTGAAGGCGAAAGAGCAAAATCCAAGGTAACGCAAGATGCTAAAATGGTGGCTTTAATCGAGGATGATTCCCCCAAACAGTCCGCTATAAAAGAAGAAGCTGCACGGCCGCTCACAACCAGCCACGTCATGGAAACACCTCACCTGGGTTGGCTAGCAAACCCGGTACTCATCATGAAAAAAGTCCAACATGTGGAGAGTGTGCGTCGGTCAAGCCAGCCCGGGACCGGTGCCCATGAAGAACTAAACAATGTAACGGGAAGCAGGTTTCAGACGCGCTCTTTTCCTACCCAGGGTACCCAAGGGGACTGGAAGGTTTTTAATGAGGCGGCCTGCTGATCCAAAATTTCTAGAATCAGTAAAGAGATGGTTATCAAGCCCTACATCATTACAGCCTGATTACAAGTAAGTAGTATCCACGTGACATCAATAATTCAGTATCATTAAAAGCATTGAGTGCATGTAGGTCTTGGGGGTTGGTTGCTCAAGTAGCCCAGCCACTAACCCGAAAGACCCGGCCTTGATGTCTATAAGTTATAAGGGCCGATTACTCGCAAACGAGTACGGCTGCAATCTTATAACTGGGCAAAGGAGCCAAATTTTCTTGACTTTTCTTACTTAAGCTCGATGTGACTCGCACTAAAAGTGGCATGATTCGTTCGCTTATGATTACAATCAGCCATGAAGCCCAATGGGACTTGCCTGACCCTGTTTTCGTATAGATGTAACAACATGGTATCCACGCGAAAGCCGGCTTATAGTATAAGATAGTCAAAAGGGTCATCTAAACCACAAGTTTATGCAGAGTACAAGGCTAATAGCCGAAACTCAATGACTATCAAGCATAACTTCAGTACCTACACGGGATGGCCTTAGGTTTTCGACTTGGTAACAAACAATTTGTTCTCTGAGAAAGGCCGCACCCCCATGACTCGGACTTTGGGTCGTGGGGACTGGGGACTTTGAAACAGAAACAAACTACTTGGCTATCAAGATTCGAAAGGCCTTACCATCCGAGTCTTGGGGACTTCAAGAAAAGTCCACTTATCAAAGCCCCTGGTACTTGGAAAACCGAGTTTTACGAAGGGAGCCAAAAAAGAGAGTCTGGTATCGAGAACAAGTTCAAAGAATAGACAAATAGCACGATTATCAAAAGGCCAGGAAAGCCGCAAAAATATGTCACGGACTAGAAGTACGTTACAAGTTACGACATCGGTATCAGGGGTGCACAGGCGCACCATCAACATAATAAATAATTCGAACACAAAGGCACCACGCTACCAAGGTATTATGATACTACTGCCCTACTCGGCCTCCTGAGTGCGGTCTTCCGGGTCTTGCTCTTGGGCCTGCTGCTTTGCTTTCCCGGTAGCGTCACCCGGACTCACCGCGCCAGGGCGGACAGGTGGAAGGACAGCTGGTGTAGAGGCAGACGGCCCCGATCTTAACTCGGCCTCCCTCTTTGCAGTTGCCTCCCTCTTCCTGGCCGAGTGAGCAGCCCACTTCTCCAAGATATCAAAGGGCGGGGGTGCTTCCTCTGTTACAATTTTGCCATCAGCGTCATACGCACTCATAATCGTGTTTAGGTCCAAGCTATCGGCCAAAGTGGTGGCCGAGGGATGCACTGCGGACTGTATGGTTTTGAAATCCTTGGGTGTAAATTTGGAACCGTCCGCCTTGAATTCGGGAAACCCGGATATTATCTTCGCTGGGTCAAGCTTCGGAAAGAAGGCCTTGGCCAGGGTAAAAGCCCGGGTTATACCAATACAGCATGACGAGCGTTTCCAGATTTCAATCCAGCCAGGCACAGTGGAGCAGGCTTGGATGAGATTTTCTTCACCAGGATATACTTCTGTAGGCCACTTCACGGCGTCCAGTATAAATTTTGTGCCGGCAAAGAAAGTCCGGAGCACAGTCTTTAGGGTTCTAGCCTTGACAATAGCATCCTCCTCTGGAGTTGCAAGGTTGGCACCTACAGTTGAAACAAAAGCAAGAACGTATCAGTAATCCAGAGTATCGCATAATAAAAAGCATGAAATTAATCGGCAACAAAAACTTACTAAGTAAGATCTGATAAGTATCGGCGACCTGGTCCGATAGGTTCTTCAGTGCGGTCTGAGCGGTATTGTATTTTCTCTTGTGTTTAGACACATCCTTCTTCAAGGTTTTTATGTCCTCCTCAAGGGTTTCCCTCCGCTTTATCTCGGCAAGAAGAAGTTGTTCGGTCTTGAGTAAACTTTCGTCAGACCGGGTTATCTGTGCCTGTAAGTAGCAAGGAACACAAGTATCAGTTGGCTATTATGGTAAAGCTGAATATTGCGTAAAGTACCAAGCATAACTTTAGCAAGTCATGCTCGGAACTTGGGGACTAGGTATACACTACGTGATATCAAATGTCGTTACCTGGTGCTCTGCGGCCATACGCTCCAAGATCTGGCTCTCCGAAGTCTTCATAGTGAGGCGATTACTCATCAATTGATCAAAAGTGTCTTTACCCGTATCAAAAGACCCGGAACCTCGGAAGTTCCGAGAAGGAGTTTTCTTCTTAGTAAGAGGAGGCACCCGGGTCATTTGTATGTTGGAATCCGACGCCCCTTCTTCTGCGCCCAAGGTTGTGGCTCTGATCTTGCTGGCATGAGAGGCAATTGGATACTCGGCTTCTTGTGTGTCCTGGTTTATCGGCGATGCTTGCCCTTCGCCGCTGGACGCGGCCGCGGTCTTATCAACCGGGTTCCCCTTACCCGGGCCCTCGTTGTCCATGTCCTCTTGATCGCTGATAACGACCGTGGCCCTATGGGTGTTACGAGTAAGCAGCTAGTATACAATCAAGAAAGGGTGATGAAGTGTGGTAGAGTATCAAGGAAGGTATTTTACCCGGTATTCACCGCGAAATCCACAGGAAATCCATCCCCAGACCCGGGAGAGGCTGGAAAAGTATCAAGTAAGATTTCATAAGGGAGTGATTTGAGGAGAATGTGCTGTCCAAGAAAGGGTAGGGAAGATACCAGCCCGCCGAGTTGGAGTCAATGGAATGCCCGGGTTAAGTGCACTATCGCCCGGATGATTTCGAGTCGACCTGCGTTTGGTCATGGGTGACTCCTTCAAGCATGGAAGTAGAACAACGTCAAGGTAGCTCATGTGTATCACTAAAGGAATACGAATTGAATACGAGGAGGTGATATGAAACCTTGGAGGTGGCCTCTTGGGATTTTCTCTTTGATCCGACTTTGACTGTCGGTTCCAATTCCTCCTCGTCGCTGGCGGATTCTACTTTGCCATCGGAGTCTTCTTCTTCATCATCTTCTTCAGGGTATCATCAAAGTTTTAGTTGAGAAATGAAGGAGTTGTGATGAGTGTAAGGAAACCAAGAAAAACTCGGAGAGTACCTTCGTCCGAGTAGGCGGCTCCTTCCGGCTCTTCTGGACTTTGGGAGCCAGGAGGAGTGTTGGTTTGCCAAAAGTCGTCCCGGATATGCCCCGGATTACTTCAAGCTTCTCTGTGTGACGCCCCGAGATCGGGCACTATGCAGATTTCAGCATTCCCGCCAAAATCCACATAATAACCGATTCCAGTTTGCCACTTGTGATAACATTACAATAGTTCACGAATATTCCACAATTACAACAGAAAGAGATAGATACAAGATGACTCAGACGAGCCAGGGATACAGCTGATACAATACAAAGATCCAAATAACAGCGGAAGAAACAACACACCGTCAGTCTACGGACAAGATACAAATTGGACTAAGAGTCCTGAAGATAACCGAGAGCGTCCAATCCCTGCCCAGGCCAAGCCGGAGGGATTCCCAAGCTAACGTCGTCAGACTTCAAACCTGTTGACTGCAATGTTGAATATGCAGCCACGAAAAAGGATTCGTGGGTCAGTACGGTTAAGTACTGGCAAGTGGATAAACCCATACTCACAAGATACCGGCGTAGCCAGTCATCACAAGATACAAATACTTTGGGATCAACGGAAGGAAGGGTTATTGCAAATAAGCGACAACGGGCTGCACTAACCAACTACAGAAACTCACTACAACATCCGGCTAAAAGAGGGGGATAAGATAGCGTATCGTAACCAACTACAGCTACTCACCAAACAATACCCATCCAATGTCACCCCCTACTAAGGAAGCAACCCAAGGATAACTCACACGGTTGGATTAATGATGGATCAAGTTATTGTGTCAATAAGACTATTACTAGTCAAGTTATTATCATTAGGTGTAAGTTGTCTGAGTACTTGTTAGCCAGTACTTTCACCAAGTAATCCATAACCGCGGAAAACACGGCTTCTCGAGAAGATTTATCCCTGCAGGGTGTGCTCCAGTACCTGTACACACTCAAGCCACCAACTAAAACTCAGGTTGGCTCGACACGACCCAAACCATCTCTACAACCCATCCTCGGAGCCACGGAGCTATAAGGTCCCAGCCACGCAGCCGAATACTCAGCGCAGGTGTGCAAAACTCCCGCAGGACACAACACCCCGGCACTACAGGCCTCGCCCTATATGCATCACCATCATCATAACCATCACCAGTAACCATGGGGGGCCCTCCCATTATGCAAAGGAGCAAATGGAACACCCGAACTAAGTGTGGCTCTTCGGACAAGCTGCAGATCAGGTCTAAGTCGAGGGGGGTCCCATACTACCACCCGGATGCGGTGAGCACTCTCATCATGGATCAGTAGACAAGACTCTTTTCCTAGTTTCGACACTAGCAGGCCTCAAAACCCTAACCCGGGCCTCCTGCCGGTGCCTTATCATAAAATTATTATTACCCAAAACATTAATAGTTTGTTGATTGAATTGAAACCCAACTATCAACTAAACAGGTGATACGACAAAGGATAACAAGACTCGAGCACAAACAAACCTAAGCATGCAACTACGACACGAGGGCCAACAGGGTAAACAAGCAACAGGTAATAGGAAGTGGAAGGAAAGGCTATATCATGGCTGCAAGGTAAACATATAATAGGATCGAGACACAAGCATCGTATCAACAGGCTAGAATAAGAACAACGGGAAGAATCGGTAACAAGTGATGAAAGGCAGCCATTTGGCAGCAAGTGAGTATACTCGCCTGAGATCCAGCAAGTAGAGGTACATCCACAGAACTTGTCGTTGCTCACATCATCTCAACGTCCTATCCGGGAAGAAGCAACGAACCTCGAACAAACACCGGATGCAACAATTACTACTACGGTAAAAGATCCAGCATGATCCTATTTTATATGCATGGCATGGCAAGATGCAACAGGGGAAACAACTTAAGCAATTTAATCGGAACCGGAGTCCGGAGAAATAGGAATTGGTTCAAGTTGTTTAGCTAACCATCAATATTAAATGTTGATTAACAGATGTAAACAAGGAAGGAGTGATGTATTCAATATTAAATGGAATAGGGCAACAATTGAATTAAATACCCCAACACATTCCATATTTATTTAATAGGTGAACATGCATAACACAAACTAAGATGCAACATACAAAATGCAAACATGAACATGGATGGCATGAACAGATTAAGTGCATTTTTCTGGTATGAAAACATATTTTATTTGTTGGGTTTGGAATTAAAATGAGCAAGTTATAAATTTGGCAATTTTAATTGCATTAATTAAGAAATAGTTGTTTTCAGCAATTTAAATTATTCAAAACAGAAAACAAAGTTTATATTTGCAAAGTTTAGAGAATTTTGATTGGAAAACATATTTTACTTTTTCGAATTTGGAGTTGAAATGAATTAGTTATGATTTATGCAATTAAATCAATTTAAATTGAGCCGGAAGCCCAACATTTAATTTAGGAGGTTCACGTTATTTATCTACCCATCAAGATTAAATGTTGTTTAACATGGCGAGATAATATAACGATGAGCTATGCAATTTTAAATGGAACCGAGATAATATTTAATTATCCCAACTCATTCCATATTTAATTATTAGGTGATATTACTATACCCCGAAACCCACCAGATGCAATGCAAACATGATGCGATGACATTTTAAATATAGTTGATATGTTATAGCGAATAGGGCATAGGTATAGGGGTTTGGGTTCGCACGTGTGGAGAGGATCTCCGGGGTCAACGCCGGAAACTCCGGAACGTGGAGGAAGTAGACGTGGTTGTGGAAGTAATCGACGTAGGGGAAGTAGCCGACGTCGAGGAAGTAGGCGTTGTAGTCGAAGTCGGGATCTTCGCATCGTAGAGGAAGTAGTTGTTCACGGGCCGTCGTGGTAGCGGATCTTGGTGTTCCAATCTTCGGGGTCGGGGTGAACTTGGCGGTTCCACGTATCCGACCCGTTCGACATCGTCGGGGTTGATGGGGTTCACTGCGTCGGTGTACTTGTCGATGTCTCTCGGTCGTTGGGCTCTCGTGGACACGCACGAAGGCGGCCACCACAATAAGTCCAACGGCGGCGGTGTAGGCGTTCACGGTTCGTCGAGGAAGTAGTCGTGGTCGATGGTACTCATCACATCCGACATCTCCGGGGTCGAAGTAGTTCCCGTTCCGAATGGGTATTAGCCGTGGCCGAGCCGCAACATCAAAGTCTCCAATGATCTTGGAGATGAATCCAGGGCCATAATATCTTGAGTCCCAGCTGACACTGGCGTTGTCCCCTTCGACCCAGCAGTGCCCCTCAGGTATCTTCCGGATGGGATCCGCCGTCTCCGGGACGCTGATCCAGTCGCCGGGCAACCCGATCAGCCTCTTGACCACCGAGCTCCGGTGGTCCACCGGCGACACCAATATGACGACATCGCCGCGGGAGAAGTCGTAGCTGGCGAGGCCAGACCGCTTCACCAGCGCGTACTCACCTGCTCGGTCCTCAAAGGTGGGGTGCATGGAGGGGTCGTGGACTGGGGCGGTGAAGAAGTACCGGTCGGAGATGGTGAGGCCGACCATGGAGCCGCCGATGACGTGCTTCGCGTACTGCCTGACCGCCGCCCATACTCTCGCCATGGCTGCGACGCGACTGCTCGCCGACAGAGGGGTGAAGACGCAGCGGCGGCGGCCGGCACTATGGACCAGTAGGAGGCGACGGGAGGCAGGAAGCGAGCTGGGCTCGGGATCGAGGCAGAGGGGGTGAACGGCGGCGGGGCAAGGTGGAGGAGGAGAGGAGGCGACGGGAGAGGGGCCAGGGGAGAGGAAGGGGGAAGGCGAGGTGGAGAGGAGCGGCCGGCGTCGGAGGGTGGCCGGAGGAGCCGTGGGCGACGGGGTGAAGGAGGAGATCGAGGGGCTCGATGGGAGGCAGCGCTCGAAACCCCTCCTGGCGGCGCCTCGAGCGAGGAAGGAGACGATGGAGGGGATCGAAGGGATCCCCTCCTGTGCGTGCGGTGTGCGTGCGCTTCTGTGTGTGCGTGCGTTAGGGTTGGGGGGGTTAACAGGCCGGTTGGCCTGTGGGCTGGCCGGCCCTCAAGCATTTTTTTTGTTTTTTTTTCCAGAAAGTGTTTAGGCCATAAGAAAAAAAGTAGGTTTAAACATCGAATACATTTTTGTAAATTTTAGAAAACTTGATTTGATAAATTTGAATATGTTTGCAAGTTTTAAAATGCATGGTGATGCCTTATGCAATGCGATGCAAAAAAAAAGAAAAACGAGCAACAAAACCAGTTGGGAAAAATTCCCGGTCGTTACACTCTGTCAGAAAACCCTTGATGGTCTTATGAGTATCACCAGCCGCGAAGATCTTGTCAGAGTATCGGAGCGGGTCTGTAGATTGCCCCGAATACTCGCACATCAGTTTTGTGCGGATGGAATTGGGTTGAATCCGGAAGTCGACCCAAGTCTTCACCAGGTTGAGCCTGATGAGGCCTTGGGCCGTGAGGGTAGTGATTTTGGCCAGTAGAGGTTGGATTGCCTCCCTGTCTGGGTCAGGGGCGAAGGCACTAAATTTCTCGGAGATGTCGAGAAGGCCCTCTGAATAACCCGGCAGCTTCTTTTGGCCGGGTGGGGAGGTGTCTTGGCAGTAGAAGTATGAGAGCTGCCAGTGCTTGACATGGGAGTTAAGGGTGAGGGGTGGCATCAGAGAATTCTCGCGGCGCTGGATAGAAACCCCGCCGCAAGCGAGAAGCGCCCCGTCACCGCTTTCGCGGCACGGTTTGCATTGAAAAAGCTCAATGAAAAGAGCTAGACTTGGCGAAGTGCACAAGTAGGATTCGGAAAGGACGATAAAGTGGGAAATGTTTAATACAGAATTAGGCCCGATGTCAAAAACGCGAAGGCCGTAATGACTGAGGACATCACGGAAAAAAGGGTGACCAGACGGTCGGAAGCCCCGGGTTACATGTTCCACGAAACAGATTACCTCGTCTTTCGTCGGGGTAGGCCGGGTCTCCTTACCTGGCACCCTCCATTGGATATTCTCTTGAGGAGGAAGAACTCCCAGCTCGACCAGCTCCTCCAACTTGGCCTTGGTGACTGTCGATCGCGCCCAGTTGGCGGATATGGAGTTGGTGGCTTTGACTTTAGTTGGAGTTTTCCCCTGCTTCTTGGGAGTCATGTGGTTGGCCTGCAAGGCACAAGGTAAAAGGATAAAAGGAATAAGGCACGGAAGATATGAGCCGGCCGAGTGTTGGCAAGGTAATATTGAGGCACGAAAATTGCGTATTATCCGGGTGACTGTTCGCCGAGTGGGGTTTGAATTATCCGGGTGTCAAGTATCATAATAAAAGTTATAATGATCTAAGTGTTGAAGGAGCTTTGAGGACGATAGACGGTTGAACGAGCACTTAGTGTGATAAAAGGAACCAGAAAAGGGAGGAACAGCCGGGTGATTAAGGCAAAGGCGGAAACTTTGAGTGGGTCACGCTCAGATTGGAAATTTCATCTTCAGATTTATGGCGAAATTAGCCGTTGCGGTTAATAGGAGAGTGAATGGGAGGCTATATCTTATCCGTTGGGCGAGCTAGAAGGGATGCTAGTAACCTAATTTGGCATGGCTGAGGAATCATTGGCGGATGGGCTTGGATCTAATCTGAGAAGAAATCGAGAAATTACAGGAGCAAATTAATGTATGCAAGAGGCTAACCGGAGGAGATATGATTGAAGCCTTGCGGAGGCAGATGGCGCAAGCCTGGTGTCCTTTCGCGGTTCCTGACGGGCCGGACGGAGATTTGCCGGTGAATCTTGGCGGCGGCGCGGGGTGAGCTGTGGCGGAACGCAGTCTTCGGCCGATGGGCTCCGGTGGTGCGTGCGGGATTTCCGTGGTGGCGCTTAACGAGGGTGAGCGCGGAAGAAGGAAGGAGAGTGGGGGGAAATGAGCCGTTAGGGTTTAAGTTACCCCCCAGGAGCCTATTTATAGCGCAAGCGAGTAAGCTTGGTTCAATGAATGGGAGCCGGGATTTGCGGAGTAAACGGCTATCTATGTGATTTTTCGCGAGATGCGCTTTCAACTATGGAGCAAAGTGTCTTAGCGAAGGGGAGAAAGAGATTCATCTCGTGATGTCAGGGACAAGTATCAAGTATAGAATCTTGACATTTTGGGATTCAGGTTTGGAAAAGCAAGTTAGGTGTTCGGAGAAAGGCCGGGTTACTATATGGCCACCATGGAGTTAGGCCTAGCTGTTTATCAAAGCAATCTGACCCGGCCTCCATGAACTTGTAAGTCTGATATGTTTGCAGGGAATAGCGAGCGCTTCAAGGAAGGATCCGTGAAGCCCAGGCTATTCTGGGGACTACTGATGGAGGGATAATAACCCGGTAGGCCAACTCCAAGGTACAACCCGGCCCAAAGGACGCTGCGAAGGATCCGGCTAAGGATAAAGAAACTTCTAGAAGGCCCAAATTTGTAGGCCTCGTAACCCAGATTGTGGGTTACGGTAAGGAAAGTTAGGGTTTGTGTGTGGTGTCCGGGTAGGATTCAGGGTGCGCCTTGGAGGGCAAGCCAGGGGGGTACGGGTGCTTTATAAACCGACCCCTAGGTCTAGTTAGGGGAGAGATCTAAGAACCCTAGCAATATCGATTTGATATCGAGTATCCAGTGTATACAAAGGTCGAGTTATTATCAGAGATTCGGCGACTTTGATTGCCCGCTACCAGATCGAGTTGCATCATGTTTTCCTTTGAGCTAAACCCTCTCCCGAACACCTGTGTCGTCTTTCCCTAAGATCAGTTACCCCCGGTAACGTCTGCCGTGATTATCCCACGACACTACACTTGGTGAATTTTGGACGGTGCCGGCAGTAGGAGTCTCACCTGCAGCTCCCGCTTTACTCCTCCTCTCGGGAGGAAGGGAAGAGGCGTACCTGCGAGGGCTGATAGCTTGCAGGCTGCAATGAAGACAAAGCGTCAACAAGATGCGAAAGGAAACGTTCGACTAAGAACGACAAGGGAAACTTACTCGTCATCATCATCCTCCTCGTCCAGCATATCCGCATTCCAGGCGGTTTGGATTGCTGGGAATGAAGGGGAAGGGGCGAGTGAGCGCAGCGGAGTTATGGTGAGGGGCCCATGCCCGGGCGATTCCTCCAAGGAGTTGTCCTTGCAAGTGGCCTCGTCACCCTCCACCCGACGGCGTTTGTGATGGAGGAGACCGCCATTCGAGTCCTCTGCGTCATCCGAAGAATCGTGCTCGGAACTCGAAGAAGCGTTGGCAACACTGGTATCGGCCGGGCCGTCCAGGTTACTCGCCAATAACTCCGAGGCCTCCTCCCCAGACACTGGAGGGTAGCTGGTGGCCACAGATAAGCTCTACGAAAGAAGACAGAAGAAAAGCAAGGGAAAATTCAGTCGACCAAAATTCGGAACAAGGAAGGAAATAAAAGAGAGAAGGAAGGACGAACTCACTTCGGATGGCGGAGGCCTTGATGCCTCGAAGGCTGCGACTATGCAATCGGGGAATTTTTCTCCCACCTTCAAGCTGGTGATGGCCGCGATCTTTTTCTCGAACTCGATGTTCGAGAGCTCTTCACGACTCACGCGACTGGGATCCTCAGATCCCTGGTACTCCCACATCGTGGAGGGTCTGTGCTGCAGGGGCTGAATTCTGCGCTTGAGGAAGATGCTCGCCAAATGTAGCCCGTTTAGCACGACTCCAGCGGCTTGATCACGGAGGGCGGCCACCCTGGCGAGTAGCAGCGTGACGACCTGGGTCTCTTCAGCCGACAATTTGTGCGCCCAGGACTTCCCTCTCTTCAAGACAACGAACGGATGGAATTCCTAGATCCCATCCGAGCTGTCGTCGATGACGTAAAATCACTTTTTCCTCCATCCCTGGGTGGATTCTATGAAGTACATGCCGAAGTAGCCGTTCTCCGACTTCGCCTGAATCCCAAAGCCACCCGTGCGTAGTGGCTCGCCAGGCTCAGATTCCACCTGCGACTTCTCGCGGAAGATTCGGACCTTGAAAAGTGCCTTCCAGAGACCCCAGTGTGGGCGAATGCCCAAAAAGCACTCGCATAATACAATGAAGCACGATATGTGCTGCACTGCATTCGGAGGAAGATCATTGAGCTGTATGCCATAGATATACAGCAATGCCATGAGGAATGGATGAAGGGGAAGATAAAGCCCGCGCGACACGTGGTCCGCGAAGACCACGCGTTCGTTCGCGTGCGGGTTGGGTACCTCCTCCTTCTTGCCGAGGCGCACCCGCTTCTCGGACTCCGCGGGCAGCAGCCCCTCCCGCTGCATCTCCTTGATACTCTTAGCCGTGGTGTTGGGCAAACGCCAATCGCCCGAG
Organism: Alopecurus myosuroides; assembly: GCA_028641055.1. Lineage (NCBI taxonomy): Eukaryota > Viridiplantae > Streptophyta > Magnoliopsida > Poales > Poaceae > Alopecurus > Alopecurus myosuroides. The sequence continues at coordinate 10,226 of JAPCYS010000238.1, read as the reverse complement.
CGCGGTGCAGGTTGCGCTGAAACTTCTCCTGACGCCGAAACGGCAGCGCCGCGTTTCTTGCCTCCCGCCATCGCTGCTAAGCACGAGCTCGAGGAGAGAAAGAAGATGGAGCACGAGGAAGAAGACGAACGAAAAGACGAAGGCTGGGAAAGTTTCACCGCTTCACCAAGGCCTGTACTTATACACAGGGCTACTCGATCCTGGCCACTCATGCGCCACGTGGCGTCCATCGCAGCCACCACGTGCGAAGACGAAACGAGAGGGCGGTGAATGTTGTTTCCTGCCACGATCTTAATAGCAGATCGTGCGCATTTACTGCGCAATTCACGTAAAAACCGGGAACGACGTCTCGTTTCCGGTCAAAAAGCTGACTAGGTGGGCCAGCACTTCTGCTCTCACTCCGTCACGTCCCATCGGGAGGATAAAGTGCGCCATGACGTCATAAGCGTGCATCATCAAACTAAAGAATATTTCGAATGGAAAGTTCAAACACGAAAACAACTTCATATGAACAAACTCCTTCGGATGAGAAAATCCAAGCACGGAAACAACTTTTCATGGATAAATCATGAAGAAAAATCTCTCTTAACAGGGAAAACCACCCTACACATGAAAAACTCTTTCGTATGGGCACAACATCCCAAACATGAAAACTCTTTCATATGGGCATAAAAACTCCTAACACGAAAACTCTTTCGTATGGATAAGGAACTACAAAAACTACGCGAGTAGGCAGAACCTGCCTCTCATTCACATGATATTTGCACATCATAAACCTGGATTGTTCAGCCGACTAGGCACATCCGGATGCCATATTCTTTCGAGTATGAAGGTAAGACCCGAAAGATCTCTGTTAAGGGCCTGGAATCGCACTCAAGCTGCGTCCTCCGGTATGATTCCGTGTCAACAACACGAAGAAAAATCCCAGCGAACGCGTCGGGTACCCCCATAGGTTAAGTTCGACTCGGTAAGACCACAACGGCTCAGTCGCAACGATCACCTCATCGGGTTCGAGTCGGAGGTCTCGAATCTGCGTAGGCCAGAATTGTTTTTGCCCTAGTTTTAATTAATTGGCCCTGATCTTTCGGGAGAGCCAAGCTACTACGCCATCTCCTTCTGCGATAAAAAGCCATAAAATCAGGCACTTGCATTACTCGATACTCGGGTATAAAAACTCATTACACAGGGTACGCACCCTTCGAACAGGAAACAACCATACTGGTTATCCGAAAGAAAGAAAGACAAAAAAGTTTGACCATCTACTCGACTGGAAAAATCCCAATCGAGCAAACGCTCGGGGGCTACTGACGATGGCATGGATCCTAGACCCTGCGGGTAAGGACACCCCGTCTCAGGCCCAAGGTTAAGGCCCAAGAAGAGGAGCCCTTAGAGTGTTCCAGAAGGCCCACATGAAGCCAACCCGCATTGCCTTGCGGGCTAAGTTAGTAAACTTGTAACCGACATAGGGTTAGAGTTCGAGTCCTCCCCGGGTAGGGTTTGAGACCTAGGCACCTATATAAGGCCAGGAGAGCCACCGGAAGAGGACCAACAAATACCGCAACACCAAAGCCTTGAGCTCGAGAAATACTCTCGACTTGAACCACCATCATTGTAACTGATCTACTCGATTAATACAGATCGACAGAGGCAGGAGTAAGGGTTTTACCTCTACGAGGGCCCCGAACCTGGGTAAATCTTGCCCCCTGTTTAGCCAACGATCGCCACCAGCGCTCATGGGTTCTCCTATTCGAAACCCTATGGGTTCAGCCGAGGGATTTGTGGAGTCTCAGATTCGACACCGAGAGACTCCGCGAACACCATGCCCCTAGTGGCTCATGAGGGGAAAGCCTCTGCGACGGATTTCCTCGGGGCCAGCGGCGGCCGAGCGGAGTCGGGGATGGCGAGGGCTCTGCAAAGGATGAAAACACAAATTGGTAGGGTCACAAGCGATTATTGGTCACAAGGAGGGCGAGGAAGGAATCGGCACGACCTGGGATGGCCTGAATCGACGGCGCGACGAGGAGGTTGCCGGCGGTCAGCCTCTTCCGATTCCAGCGAACGAGGAAGAATCAGAGGGGGATTTCGTGGTAGGGTTCGATTGAAGACAAATGAGGGCTAGGAGGCACGATGAGGATCCAGGGTATGCCTCTGAACTCCCTGGCATCGGAGCTCGACGGACTTGGCACACGACGACCACGGCGGCTCACTTGCTGTCATCAAGGGACGAGAAATTGGTTCCTGGTGGGTGGATCATGACAAGGGGATCCTCCTGGAACAGATGGGAAGCTAGTAGTATCTTTGAGACGAGGAGGAACCAGAGATTTCGACGCTCACCCGCAGGTGTTCGATAAAGAGCAAAGGAGGAAGGAGTGCGTGAGGAGGCAAATGGAAATCACAGGAGAGTTTCTAGGGAGCTAGAGGAGCTAGTTGACAAGGTTCCGAGCGCAGGCATGTGTTCCAAGTGGCGGAACGCGAGGGGCGTGGCGAGGACGTCCTGGGCGCCATGGCCAGCGCACGGGTGAGGGAGAAGGAGACACAGAGAAAGGAGGGGGCTTCGCCAGACAGTCACTAGGGCCTAGAGGAGCCCTCTGGCGCAAGGGTTTCTCAAGTGGTGCACTGTGGTGGTGGATGCGAAAATGAGGTGGTGATCATGCCCTTGTTCATTGGTGGTGGATGAGAGAGAGAAGGAATAGAGCAGGTAGACCATGTCCAGGAGGTTAGAGGACTAAATCCCACTGTCCAGGTGCAGGAGAGAGGAGGGGAGAGGGTGAGAATAGTCCAGGATAAGCCTTCTCTCAACAGTGACCAGAAATACCAGAAATGCTTTTTGCTGGTTTTCACCAAAATTTTGAATAGAACATGTATTAAATATCATGTCCATTGGATATAGGGTGGAAAATTGAGTCTAGGGATGGTGGTCTCAAGGTTTTCTAAAAACATTCCTTTCACAAAATTTTGGGAATTCAAAAATGGCAGAAACAGTTTTAAAATGTTTTCTCCAAAATTTTCAACACAACTTCCAAATGTTTTTGTATAAATATGTCCCACATGACCATAAGCATGTCGGTTAATTTTTCCAAGATTTTAGGAAATACTTTTATTCACAAAATATTTTAAAGTCCTTTTCTGGCCTTTTGGAAAATGGAAAATAATAAATAGTAAAATGTTTATAAAACAAATATTTTTGAGTTGGGAGGGGAGAGTATATGATATAGGTTTCAAAAGTGATTTTTAGTAAACAACTCTTTTGAAAATATTTGAGGCACCAAGTGGAAAATGGGTGAAAACATGAGTTTATTTAATAGGCTAAAAACATGAGAGGGGGATAATTAAATGGCCATTGGAAAATAAATGGACCATATGGATGTGATGTATAGGTCAGGGAGATGACAAGGGTAGGTTCATAGGGCCTGAAAACAATAAGGATTGATTTGGAGTAACATGGAAAAAGTGCTTCATGATAAAGGTGATATGATCATTATTTTTGGGGATGCCTTCAATAGGACTTTGATAGATGATACCAAAGGGTTTTAATATCCAAATTAATAACTTGGATTCATAGCATGGATATAGACAATGAGATGTAGGATGATGCATTGATGATTAGCTCAAGATTTGTCATAGAAGCATGTCTCCAAAGTTGGAGATTTATAAGAACAGAAGATGATAAGGACAGGGGATGAATATGGTATTTATGTTTGATATTGTTATTACTAGGTTTTATTTACTTAAAACAACACACATTCATCAACAAACAGAAATAAATACTTCAAGCAAACACAAGATAAGATCACACAACAATGCAGATAAAATAACAAGACACACAAGATCACTCAACAACCGAGTTCAATTTAATTTTCAGGTGTTTTTCTCAAGTGTTAATTTTAGGTAGTGATCAAGACATACCATGACAAGAGGATTTTGTAAAGAGGTTCAGCTCAAAAGTTGTTGTTTCCAAAAGAATATAATTGAGGTAAAACACAGGGGTAACATAGTCCCCTCTTATTGGTTTTTGCAAAAGAAGGAAGTGAGAAGGAGTTTTTGAAATACTTGCAAAATCATCTTGGTTGAAAACAGGTTGGATATGATTAGCTCCAAAATACTTTTCATATTGTTTTGGAAATTATCTTTTGTTTTCTCAAAACTTGGCTTTTGGGTTCCCTCTAAAATCAAGACATTTTCAAAAAGGTTTTTGCCCAATAAGGTTGATAGATGAAAGTGATAAGATTTCTTGTCATGACTTGATCACAAGGGTTATGTTTTAAGAAAGTTATAATCATTGGTTTTAATGTCAAGTGTTAACAAACACAGACACAAATGCATACAACAACCAATTAGAAAAGAAAACACAAGCAGAAGTCAAACATATAAAAAGTTTTTGTTGGCCCTGATTTTTGGGTTATTGAAAAGAAGTTTTTCCTGTCTTCCAAAAATTGGGTTGTTACAAGTAATTCTCCCCCGGGGATGAGGGCTCTACCCATATAGATCACACCATGGGAGAGAGAGATGAACCACATAGCTACCGATAGAGCCCTCAGCCTCGGGCGAGAACTACTCCCTCCTCATCATAGGAGACAACAACGGCGATGGAGTAGATGGAGATGGTTCCGGGGGCACTTCCCCGTCCTGGGAGGTTGCCATAACAGAGATCTGTCCCCTGAAACTTGTCGGTGGAGGCGGTGGAAAATGTCGATGTTCTTAGGGTTTTCCCTCGGGGGAGTATAAATTGGCGAAAGGGCGATGTCGGGGGTGGCTAGGGGGCCCACACAACCAGGTGGCGCGTCTAGGTGCGACCCGCGCCACCCCATGGTGCGGCCACCCTGTGGCTCCTCTCCGGGGCTCTTCGGGACTTCTAGAAACTTCCGGGACTTCTATGACTTATGGCTTTCGAATTTTCCAATTCCGAGAATATTTCCAGAACAACTTTTCTGAAACTAAAAACAGCAGAAAACAGGGAACTGGCTCTATGGCATCTTGTCAATGGGTTAGCCCCGGAAAACGTGTAAAAATGCTATAAAGAAGGGAGAAAACATGTAGTAATTGGCATAATATCATCATGGAGCATAAGAAATTATAGATACGTTGGAGACGTATCAATTATCAGTGTGAGGAAATGGACCGGGGTCCATAGTTCACTAGTGGTGTATCTCTGTGAAATATAAATAACATGTGTGGTGAACAAATTATAGCTGGGCAATTGACAGAAACGAAGGATGCACCGAAGTGCATATGCAAGACATAAAGATTACTATGTGATTCATGCATACATTACAACAAGATACATAAACCGTCATCCAACTGCATCTGCAAGGTCTAGTATATTCAAAAAAAATCAGCACCCAAGTTTTAGAAAATATTTATGGTAGGTCCTTCAACAAAAAAAAACATTTTTGACACTCGGAAAATGGAAAATGGAAAATGGTTTTTTATTGAATAAAAAGGAAAACTTCCTCCGTCAATATTTTCCGTGCTTCCAAGATGCATGTTTGTACGGAATATGGGCACATTAAAACAAACTATGCCATGTATTTGGCCATAACACCCGTCATTTGGACCAAAACCCTAGAATGTTCGGAGGAGATAACTCATTTTTGTGATCACATTTTCAACACAACTGTCGTATTCCAAGTTTATTATTTTTTGTGGATACTTGTACATATATAATGACACCATGCAAATGTCTTGCGTCATTTTGGATTTTTTTTGAACTTTCTGGAATTTTCTAAGCCGGTTTCGGCGGGCATGACCGTTCGTAGCTAGGGGTTGAATATTGAGAAACTCTTGGTGGATCTATGAATAAATAGGTAGTTGTGTACCTAATTTTTTTTTCCAAAAATCATGAGCAAACTACGAGTCACCTATAGTTCAAATTTGACTCGTTTCCAGCTGAATTGGCAGAAAGTTGTGTTTTTCAAAAGAGGTGGATGGATATATTTTCTTAGGGAAAAAGTTGGTTATTTGTGCATATAACATGGTCTAGTATATTCAAAAAATACAGCTCCCAATTTTTGCGACATATTTGTGGTAGGTCCTTCACAAAAACCGATTTTTTACACTAGGAAAATGGAAAATAGTTCTATTATTCAATAAAATGGAAACTTACTCCGTCAACTTTATTCGTGCTTCCAAGATGCATGTTTATGTGGAATATGGGCATATTAAAATAAACTATGCCATGGATTTGTCCATAATTATAACACCCATCATTTGGACCAAAACCCTAGAATATTAGGAAGAGATAGCTAATTTTTGTGAACGGATCGGATCGGATGCAGATCGGATAGTGCCCTTCCCACATCAGTTTTCATATTTTCAAAACAAATACAAATACATATGTTGTCCAATACAAATGAGGAGAGAATGTTAGTCAAATACATATACCGGTCGGATGTTTTCTAAATTCGTTATTACAAAATATAACAAAATTACATTATTGTGTCTTATAGAGAGTCAACCATAGAATGGAAATATGAACAATATTTCTATATAATACACAACACTTTAAAGTTCAATCACAGAAAAATACATTTGGCCAATTTCTTACTCTGATGGGTTCGATAATTGCCACGTTGGCTAGAATTACGAAATTGGCTAACATAGTTTTATTCAGATATGGACAATCCATTTTCATATCCACATTTTCTTAAAAATTAAATACCACAATTGTATTTGTATTTGTAAAAGCGAATATGGATATTACCACTTCCATTTCTATCTTGTTCGGATAATTCGGATTGTCCAGTTCCAGTTCTCACCCCTAGATAATAGTACCTTGCAAGTGACCTTCCATCCGACACAAAGAACCCTTGGAAATAAGAAGTAGTGGGAATGTAGGATATAATATAAATTAACTCTGCAAGTCATGTGTTACAAAGGAAATCACAATTTAGAAGATCACATATTTGTTCTTGTAGATAAAATTTATAAGAAGTGTTCTCTACTAGGTCCACGTCTGATGAAGTTGATGGATTTCCATCCGTAGGTGGTGAGACTCCAGCAAAAGTAGACACGCATCGGTCGCATGGCAAACAGCGAGAAAGCGACGCCACTAGCTAGGCTATAGGCAAGAACAATCTAAGCTGTGTCACACGACAATTTTGACGAATCTAGCCATTTGGCAAAACTTCAACACGAAATGAACCATACTCAAACTTTTAGCCGAATCTAGCCCTTTTTAGTACCGCTCAACATAAGGGTGGTATGGTTTGTCATAGTACCACCAATGTTATCGCTACGGTATCACGTCTAACTCTACCGTTGTGGCGGTACCACGTACGAGGCTACCGCCAGAGCATCCGGCGGTACCATATGGAAGGCTACCGCCAGTATGTTTGGCGGTACCCAAATGGGTTAAATATGACAATTATTATAGAAAAGGTTCATTTGTAGCTCAAGGTGGATTTAGAAAATCTTTGTAATTTGTATTACCTACCGCGTCACCTGGCAAATGTAGTACATGAAACTCTGCTGTAAAAAAACTGGTAGCTAATTGAAAAAAAGGTAGTTACACACAAAAATCCGCTCACGGATTCTAAAAGGTTTGTACATATTGTGTTTCAAGCAGTCGGCATGAAAGAAATTCATTAGCTTCTCTTTTTTGAAGCGTGCAACAATTGCTGGTTTTCAGTTGATTAGGGGGGGGGGGGGGGAACGGTACAGTGTGCACCCTTGGGTGGGAAAAAGGAAAAAAGAAGAGGACAGGAGAGTAGAAAGCTAAGTATAGCAGGAAATTCATTAATAGCTGTAGGGAAAATACACATGTGCACACGGGGGTATCTGCCCCGTTTTTAAAATTAATTTTTCCGGCTGGAAAAAAATACGAGCATACATATGCATGTTCTAAGCACACGCAAAAAATTTTGCGGAAAAACGCGTTTTGTTTTTGTCTTTTGAAAAAAGACAAAAATGTGTGCAGTAAAAAGTCTTTTTTTAAGTACATTTTTTCTTTTTTATGGAGGCAAAGTAAAAAGTTATTTTTCATGGAGTTTTGTGGTGTGTGTATTTTGTGGACATGTGCACATAAAATTTTGTCCCAGCTTTGATTAAACATTTTAAGTCGCTTTAAAAAATTGTGGGGGGGGGGGGGGGGCAGTTGCCCCCAGGGCAGATCGTCCGCTCTCATAGCTGTAGGATATTACATACGTAGTTTTGATTGATTATTGGCACCCATCCAGATGAAAGACAAGATTGAGAACCCTATAGCTTGGATCCGCACCCCACATGGCCGGATCCGTCGCAGGCGTTCCCGTAACATAGATATATACGTACACACGCACGTCCTGATCCACCTTGCATGCATGGAGCCTACCTCACGCGATCCCTGCAAAGAAAAAACAATGAATTAGCATATGCATGTTGAGGTTGGGCGCGCAGCGCTGCTTAGTTGAGGCCGTACCTTCCTTCTCCTCCTCGTCGACGAGCGCATCGACTCCGCCGCTCTTCTCGTCGTCCGCCCCGTAGCCGCCGCCGTCGTCGACGTCGAGCTTCTCGACGACCTCTGGGAGACGCGCGCGCACGATGTTGGGCCCGCCTTGCTCGACTTGGCGCCCCTCGCCGCGCTGGACTTCGCGTCCGCTGTAGTCCAGCTCTACCTCCGTCTCGTCGCCGCTCTCGTCGGCACGCAGTTGTGGGCCGATGCGCTCCTCGCCGCTGACCGGGTCGCTGGCGACGTCGTCCGACTCCGACGAAAGGGAGGGGCCGGAGGAAAAGGCTGACGTTACGACCGCCCGCCGGTTGGTCAGCTCGACGTCGCGTAGCTTCTGCATGCGGTGCCGGCGGCGGCACGCGCGTACGCACGCCAGGCAGGCGCAGGTACGTGGCGGCTACCGCCAGCACCGACGATCCAAATCCGATGAGGAGGGCCTTGGTGAGCTCGCTCAACATGGCGGCGGGGTGGATCGACCGTGGGGAGGGAAGGAGGCGGCTGGGTGGTGGAAGGAAGGAGCCAGTGGGCTCTGGTATTTAAAGGGAGATTCTTTAACGTTGTGGTGCTCCAAGCCTCAACAGTTGGGCTCGACCACCCGTGTGGAAGGCAACATACGCATTAATAGCTGTAGGGAAAATACACATGTGCACACGGGGTCATGTGCCCCGTTTTTAAAATTAACTTTTCCGGCTGTAAAAAGATCTGGAAAAAAAATACGAGCATACATATGCATGTTCTAAGCACACGCGGAAATTTTTGCGGAAAAACGCGTTTTGTTTTTGTCTTTTGAAAAAAGACAAAAATGTGTGCAGTAAAAAGTCTTTTTTTAAGTAAATTTTGTCTTTTTTATGGAGGCAAAGTAAAAAGTTATTTTTCATGGAGTTTTGTGGTGTGTGTATATTTTGTGGACATGTGCACATAAAATTTTGTCCCAGTTTTTTTAAAACATTTTAAGTTGCTTTAAAAAAGGGGGGGGGGGCAGTTGCCCCCCAGGGCAGATCGTCCGCTCTCATAGCTGTAGGATATTACGTACATAGTTTTGATTGATTATTGGCACCCATCCAGATGAAAGACAAGATTGAGAACCTTATAGCTTGGATCCGCACCCCACATAGCCGGATCCGTCGCAGGCGTTCCCGTAACATAGATATATACGTATACACGCACGTCCTGATCCACCTTGCATGCATGCAGCCTACCTCACGCGATCCCTGCAAAGAAAAAACAACGAATTAGCATATGCATGTTGAGGTTGGGCGCGCAGCGCTGCTTAGTTGAGGCAGTACCTTCCTTCTCCTCCACGTCGACGAGCGCATCGACTCCGCCGCTCTTCTCGTCGTCCGCCCCGTAGCCGCCGCCGCCGTCGACGTCGAGCTTCTCGACGACCTCTGGGAGACGCGCGCGCACGATGCTGGGCCCGCCTTTCTCGACTTGGCGCCCCTCGCCGCGCTGGACTTCGCGTCCGCTGTAGTCCAGCTCTACCTCCGTCTCTTCGCCGCTCTCGTCGGCACGCAGTTGTGGGCCGAGGCGCTCCTCGCCGCTGACCGGGTCGCTGGCGACGTCGTCCGACTCCGACGAAAGGGAGGGGCCGGAGGAAAAGGCTGACGTTACGGCCGCCCGCCGGTTGGCCAGCTCGACGTCGCGTAGCTTCTGCATGCGGCGCCGGCGGCGGCACGCGCGTACGCACGCCAGGCAGGCGCAGGTACGTGGCGGCTACCGCCAGCACCGACGATCCAAATCCGATGAGGAGGGCGTTGGTGAGCTCGCTCAACATGGCGGCGGGGTGGATCGACCGTGGGAG